>APFE030237216.1:82726-132780 GCA_000404065.3 Pinus taeda
TTTGACCAAATTGAGTTTTAACTCATCTTTTATGAGGCTCGCTAGTTAATGTAGCTTCACAACAAGTTTCATCTAAACGTGTTAAGTGTTAAAAAATCTCTTCCTCTACAAAGGTAGCTGGTAACAATTTGATGGCTAGTTTCAAAGATGGAATTTCACATTCAATAGAAAATACTGCCTCCAAGCCATAAACAAGTTGGAATGGAGTAAAACCCATAGATGTTTTTTTGGTGGTATGGTATGCCCACAATGCTTGAAAAAGCATGGTATTCCAGTTTCCTTTATGAATACCAACTATCCTTTTAATTGTTTCTTTAAAACTTTATTGACAGCTTTGACTTGACCATTTACTTGTGGATAATAAGGAGTAGAGCTGTCATGACATAGGCCAAGCTGTGTTTATAGTTCAGACATCATAAAGTTACGAAAATGGCTACCATGGTTCATAACAAGCTTGTGGGACACCGAACAGAGAAATCACATGATTGAAAATGAAAATTGTTGCAGTTTCTTCGTCATCTTTATATGTAGGAATTTCTTCAGCCCATTTTGTAGAGTAATCAAATGCAAGGATAATATACCCATGCCCCCCAGCTGAGTGAGCATTATAGGTGATGAAATCTATGCCCCATTTCGCAAAAGGACCGACAACTATAATAGGGTGAAGAGGATCTGGAGGCACTCACATCTTACGATCTTAGGCCTGAAAATTATTACATTTTCTGACTGCAATTATGCAATCTTTAAACATGGAAGGCCAAAAATAACTACCGTGCAATATCTTTTGGGTAGTGGAATACCTAGACATGATTGCCACATGCTCCAAAATGACAATCATTTAATTTTTTTTCAACCTCTTAGTGAGTTAAACAACACCGAAAGATAGAATCAACACCGCGACAGTAAAGAGTGTCACCAACAATATTGTATTGCTAGGATTGGTACCAGATTCGACAACAATGAGTTCGAGATAACTCAGGCCTAAAAGTCTGGGTTAGAAGATATATAATGATATCTTCATAGCATGGATCGGATGTACTTATTAGCAGCAAGAGAATATTCTACCACAGGTTTTGTATCAATATGGCGAATGTCACACAACAATTCAACAAAAACCAATGATTTCTTTGATTTAGATCTTTCAAACTCCAGATCAAATTCTTGTAAAATCACTATCCATTTAGAATATTCCCCCCTAGCAATTACTTGGTAAGAATATACATCATAGGGTTGCAATATGAAATGAAATATTTTTTTCACAAAAGGATATAGTAATGGAAATGTTGAAAAACTTGAACAGCTGCCAAAACTAGCTTCTCCACATGTGCGTATTTGATCTCAGTTTTAGTGAGATTCCTACTCAGATAATAAATCACATGTTCACTGCTGGAGTCATCTTCTTGAACTAACACCATGCCAATGGTGGCATTAGATGCAGCTAGGTATAGAAAGTAATCTCGATGATAATTAGGTGGATTAAACAATAATGCATTAGTCAATGCATGTTTTAATGCATCAAAATATTTTTGAGAAAGCTCATCGCAAATAAATGGAATGCATTTTTCAATAGTTGGGTAAAAACTTGGGTCAGTTCAGCATAGTTATGGATGAATCTACACAAAACGTTTGCTTTCCCTTGCAAACTCTGGAGTTGGTGAAGACTAGAAGGAGCAGGCAAGTTTAGAATTGCCTCTACCTTAAGGGGATCGACACGAATGCCTTCTTTTGAGAGTATAAATCCTAGAAGTCGACCAGATTGTACGCAAAAAAACGCATTTGTGCAGATTCAAATGAATATTTTAGTGCCTACATCTAATGAAAATTGCATTCAAATGCAACAGGTGATCCTTCCATTTCATTGAATGAGCTGGTAGGTAATCTAAATAGGGATGAACAATATGTTTGATAAAATGAAATGCGTCAGACATTTCTCATTGAAAAGTTGCACCAACATTTTTCAGGCCAAATGGGAGTTTATGATAGGCAAAGGTTTCCCATGGACAAATAAATGCAGATTTATGTTGATCAGAAGGGAATATGTTTATTTGATTCTAATCGAAAAACCATCCATGAAAGAGAAAATCTCATTTCCAGCACCATCATCAACAATTTGATCAATATACGGGGTTGGATAGTTGTCTTTGGGACATGCTTTATTAATGTCCATGTAATCGACACATACTCGAATAGTTCTTTTCTTCTTATTAACAGGTAAAATATTTGATACCCAGTCAGTTAAAGGAATGAGGTAAATTAATCTTTCCTTTAATAGTTTCTCAACCTCAATTTTTATCGAGGCATCTTTTCATGGATGCACCAGACACAGTCTTTGCCTAACAGGTTTGGTATTTGGTAAGTCTTGATTTCATGTATTAGAATACTAGGGTCGATCCATGTAATTTATTCATAAGACCAACAAAAATATCACGGAATTCCAGAAATAGGGTGTTATATGTCTGAATCTCTTCTAAAGAACAAGAAGCTCCTATATGAATATTTTCAGTAATTCCTCATTTCACTGAGATGTTTATTAGTACCATTTTCAATATGTTTCCTAAATTATTCTCAGAATCAAAAGAAAGGATAGCTATGGAACATTGAAAATTAGTAATAATCTCTGATGAAAACATAGAAGAGAAATTATTCTCGATTTTGTCAAGACGGGGTAATAAGATGAGAGATGATGATGATCGTCCCATGGCATTTCGTCCAAAGTCATTACTTCTATAATACCTTCATCATTTAAAAATTATTTATCAAAAGGATCGGGCATTGAAATTAGTTCCAGATGTGACAAATGAGAATATTCATCGATGATCGTATTCATTCGATTATTTTCAAATGTTTATGGGTTGGAAAAATATTGGATTGCGTGATAAGCTAACTCAAAAGGACTAAGAGGCATCTCACTGCCATATAAGGTTACTTATGAATCTAAAGGCACTTTCCAAGGATCCAATGATTCAAAAGTACTTGATGTAATCATATTAACCTGGGCAACATTATGAGGACGATTTGGTGGAGGGAATGTGAAAGTTCCCATTAAATGAGTCTTTGAGAAGACTAACACAAAATTCTTCAAATGTAGTAGTCGATTTTCCAACAAAACGAATACTACCAGTAGAATTAGGGTCTGAAGTGTAATAGGACAATTGGTCTACTTTCACAATTTTTCCTATGTGAGGAAACATGATAATTCGAAAAAATGACGAGACCACTGCTGACATGGCATAAGTCCAACTTTGTCCAAGTAAAAGGTTGTAGTCAAGTTGAGCATCAATGTTATGTAAAAAATTAGTTAGTATTTAATTTTAGGTTTATTATTTAATTTTTTAGGTAATTAACGAAAGGCACGGATCATAAGATCATCCCTTTCCCCAAAGGTGCCATGGCGGTATATAAGCCAGGAACCCTTGTCACATATCATCTGTCAATCATTTATTATAAGACAAAAATATATATATATATATATAATATATATATATATATATATATAATATAATATTATATTATATTTATTAATTATATGTTTATCAAGAAGTTTTCACTTCATCTTGTATTAGAGCCAACACGAACTGGTGACACCCACAAGTTCTGCTGGCCATCAGGCCCTACAGGCTTTCAGAAAAAAGCGATGCGTGTGGACTATCCTTGTTTTTCCTGGAGTGTGCTTTTACAGGATTGCGGTTAAAACAACTAACTACAATCTCACACCACAGCGAAAAAAAGAAAAACATTGCAGTACGAGAAGTAATACGTTGAACCCTCAGGGAACCAACATCGTTTTTCTCTTTGGTAACCTGCGGTAATACATTGTGGTAACTTGCAGTAAGTTGTGAGTTCTAATAGTAATACACTGCGGTAACCTACGGTTCCATGTGGTGGACCTTCGGCTATTTAGAATAATCACTGCATGTTAGCTGCTCAAAGGTCTTCTTTTTGAACAGTCAAACGGGAGGTGACTCCCCACCAGTAGACGTGACTGTCAGCAATAAAAATAAATAATATATTTATAATGTCAAAATTATATATTATAATTTTAGATGTATAATATATATATATATATATATATTTTAATATATATATATATATATATAATATGTTTATATATATATATATGTTGTGTGTGTGTGTGTGTGTGTGGGTGGTGTAATATACTTACTTTAATTAATTAAAAAATTAAAAAAAATAAAATAAAAAATTAAGCTGGTAGATAAATACACGCCCCCACAAACCCGCTCAATTTCGACAATGACAATGGCAGATTTCCAAAAAAAATTGGTGGACGCAGAGCATAGGATAACTAACAACCACGGCGAGGTCAATAAAAGATTGGATGATTTCGAGATCAAGCTTAAGGGGTAGGCTGACAATATCAAAAAACTTCAAGATGCGACAAATCAAATAGAAATAAAGATGGAAAATAACTATGTCCAAACAGAAGTAGATCTCAGAGAGTCCTTAACATTGCTAAAACTTCTATGTAAAAAGATGAATTGTACACCTGCACAACTACTACAAGAAAATGAAGAGAATCAAGAGCACAACTCATCAGATTCAACAAAGTCAACAGACTCTCATGAAAATGTTGAATCCCCAAAAAAATTAGTGACACCCACCAAGAAGTGAGTAACGCAACTCTTACAAACAAGCAAGTCTGGGATACCTTTACCAATCAACACCCCTTTTTTGCTCAACCATTAGTGACATACCAGTGAAGGGAAAAAGGCGAGATGCCTAAATTCAATGGAAACGAAAAAAGCAATGTTGCATGGATAAATAAAGCAGAAGAATACTTTAAGATATATGACATCAATGATGATGGCGAAAATCTTAGGCACACATCCATGAAAATGGAAGGGGAAGCATATAATTGGTATATGTGGTGGAAAAAGACAACACACGTCATTAGTTTGAGAAAATTTAAGGATGCATTCTTTAAAAGATTCCAAGGTGTAAAGGAAGAAGAATTCTTTTCAAAACTCATCAAATTATGACAAAAAGGAAGTGTGGACGAATACACTCAAGAATGGGAGACCTTAGTAACACAAGTACCTGGGTTATCAGAATCCCGTCTAATTCAGTCATACCTCTCGGGACTCAAAATCAATTTACAAGTAGAACTTGAGATGCATGACATTACATCAATATAAGTAGCAAGATGAAAAGCAAAAATAGGCAAAAAGAAATTTGAACCAATATTTTGGTCAAAAGCGGAAAAAACATATTCAAGACGAAGAATACCCTAGTATGTGGACTCAAATAATACGAGATATGTTCCACCACATCGTCGTGAAGATGAAAAATCTAATGTGGGAATGAAAAGGATAAAAGAGGGTAAATGCAAACGCTATGGTGAGAAGTGGGACCCCAAACATAGATGTGCTAAAGGAAAATAACCAAAGAACCTATATAATTGTGAAGCAACCAATGATTCAAACAGTGAAGATTTTGACATAGAAGAAACAGAAGATGCTCCATAATTCTCACCAGAATTAGATGATGGAAGTATTCCACAAGTGTCACTATCAGCTATAACAGGTATATCACAACCTCAGACCTTAAAGTTAAAAGGACACATAAAGAAGAACAATGTAGTGGTTTTAATCTACTCTGGTAGCACACATAATTTTTTAGATGAAACCGTGGCAAAGAGACTCAATATTTTTTCATTTCCCTTACCAAACATGAAAGTGATGGTAGCTAATGGTAAGAAGATTGAAAAGGTGGGGAAATGCCATAAGGTCAAATTGTAGATTCAGGATTTTAATTTAGAGTCTCCATTCTTCACGGTACCATTAGGAGGAGTAGATGTAGTCTTAGTTATCCAATGGATACGAACTTTAGGTACTTATGCCACCAACCATCAAGTTCAATTTATAAAATTCAAATGGGGAGGTCAAAAGTACAAATTACACAGATTCTAAGCACCAGAGAATCAAATTGTATCATCATCTCAGATGATGAAGATGAGTCAAAAAGGAGCACCCGCTTATGTAGTACAATGTCACCAATTAGAAATGTTATATGCAAATATGACTAGTGAAGAGTCACCAGAGATACAAGATCTAATTCAGAAGCATGAAAAAGTATTTCAAGACTTGCCTATGAAGATGCCACCTAATAGGGAAATTGAGCATACAATAGAAGTCAATGCAGGGTCAAACCCCATCAACATCAAGTCATACTGATATCCATATCACCAAAAAATGGAAATTGAGAGACTAATCCAAGACCTTTTAAAGTGTGGGACCTTAATCATCTTGGAATATCTAATCAAGTGTAAAGACTTACCTGAAGAAGACACTTCTTGGGAGAATGAATCATTTTTTCAACAACATCCATTGTTACTTATGCTTTGAGGATAAAGCTATCTTTCGAGAGGAAGGAAATGTTATGTAAAAAATTAGTTAGTATTTAATTTTAGGTTTATTATTTAATTTTTAGGTTAATTAGATGAAAGGTAACGATCATAAGATCATGCCCTTTTCCCAAATGGTGCCCCTGGTAGTATATAAGCCAGGAACCCCATTGTAAACAATCATCATCTGTCAATTCATTTATTAATAAGATATATATATATACATCTGTTTATCAAGAAGTTTTCACTTCAATCAATAATCTCAACTTCAACTACAACTATTTTACCTTTTATTTCTAAAGGTAAATCGTTTGAAATTCCAAAAGAGTGAAAACCTCTTCCATCAAAGGCTTTCAAAGTCGTGGGAGATTGACTGATTGTTGGAGAACCTAAAGCTTTTCAACAAGCAATAAACATAATACATGTAGATGTTCCTTCATCAATTATTGTTCAGAAACTCGTCTAGTTTTGACATGGACTGGTATCTGAAAGGCCAGTTGATGTGGGAGTCACGATACATGATTTTCGAGATAAAAAATAATTAAATTAGAGTCCTATGGGTCTATTTCTCCAATATTTGATAAAAGTAATTTCCTTTGTGTTGGAAAAGTATGCACCACTTCAAGAGCCGACATTACTGAAGGTGACCTAGCCAAATCTTCAACAATGTTGTAATTATGATTAGCCATAGCATGAGGGTTAAAGGCTAACTTTTGAAGAACACCCTTAGGGGGCAGTCAAATTACCATATCAGGGTTAGGTTTTTCAATGTGTAATGGTTCAAAAGTAGGAGGAGAAGATGTGGAAGCTTGACCAGGTGAACTAGAATCATCTCCATCTTTGATAGGACGTATTGATCCATAGTCTTTAGATCTTGTTCCTACCATAACTTGCAAAGACATCATCATGATATATGTCGATGTGGAGGAGGAAGATTGGTTATGAGAAACCATTTTACTGCCTTGAGGAGGGAAAGGGTCCTTTAAAATAGCTGGGGTCAGTGAACCTTTAATGAATTTAGAAACTTCGTCACGATGAGGGCGGTCCTTAGTGTAATGATCTTCATCACAAATTAGACAAGGATAACGAGATTTATTATTTTCATGAGATGATTATTTCTTGTTTGATTTCTCCTTAGGAGAAGTGTCTTGTTTAGCTTTTCCTTTTCCATTTTTCTTACCTCCAGATTGCTTATTTTTGCAAGTAGATGATTCTATGACATTTATTTCAGAAGTAATTTGAGGAGAAGGATCTTCTTCGGGTGAATCAGATAAAGCCAAAATCTGATTTTTCTTAGAGATCTGTTTTTTTTATTCTTAGAATTTTGGCTCACATAACCAATCATACCATCAATGGCATGTGATCCTATAAGGGCTGGGTTGGTTTGACCAGGACGAGGTAAATCTGGGGTCTTCTCATAAAAAAATGCCAGACTGGGTACAAACAAGATCAAAGTATTGGGCACAAGCAATAATTTTCTCCTTGGTTACAATGCCCCCTTTGGCAACATCTTCAGTAATTACCGGAAAAAGAGGTTTTATGAACCATTCAGCCAAAATCTGGTCTAGGATATAAACTTTAACCAAACGACGTCTTCATCTCCATTCATGCATGTGATCTGAGATATAGGTGGGCGTTGACTATTTTAAATAGGTTAAAAGTTTAGTTCCATTATCATATCGAATGGGTAATTGAAAATGTGTCAAAAAAGATGTAGCAAGGGTGTTGAATGTACCAAAGGAAGATAGTGGAAATTCTACATACCATTTGACTGCCAAACCAGTTAAGGTTCATCGAAAAAGTCGTAATCTAATAGAATCATTAATTAATGAGTTTGACATGCACCAAAGATGATAAGTCATTACATGATTTGATGGGTCTTCTCATGATTTACGTTCAAATTTAGGAATATCACTAGGCACCTTCGTAAGGATTGTCGACCAATATGGTAAATGTAAATATGATCATTAGTTAACTGAGATACGTCTGATAAATCCAAAGTTGCAATAAATGGTAACTGACAGTTAGGATCCTATTGCGCATATTGATAACCCTGAGGGATGAGTCCTATTCTAGGAGGAAGATATCTAAGATATCTTGGAATAATCTTAGTAGTTGGAATTTGCATACCTCCTAGATATCTAGGATGAGCCATACTAGATTGTAGTAAATAGGTACTTGAAAAGTATGACCGGGGTACAGTTGATTCTGGAAAAGAGGACCCTGACCCATTTGACCATGGATAAACTATCCTTGAAAGGGTTGATTATAGTGCAGTTTACCTTGAAAGAATTGATTTTGAAAAGGTTGGCCTTGAAAAAACTGATGTTGAGGTTGGCCTAGAAGAACCTGTCCTTGAAAAAACATTTGCACACACGGTATACTAGACCACACCATAGGCATTTAGGGTATGGACTGAATCATAGAACAAGTTTGATAAGAAGATAACTCAGGAATAGTATGAGTAATTGGTTGTACTGTTGCTTGAGATGAAATGGGAATAGTTACCTATAATACTCTGGGATGAGAGTTCGTGGTGAACTCGTAACTGCAATTTGAACAGATATTGGCACAATAGACTGAACTAGGTTTCAGGATAGGTTTCTACAATGGTTGTTGAACAAGTGTCGATGGATAACCCTGAAAAGGTTATTGGACTTGAATATGAATGCCTTTAACATGCATTTCATGGATAGGCTATCCAACATATTGAACAGGTTGATAATTGGGAACTTGAGGAGCAACTGGAAATGCTTGTTGGTTATATGATGAATTCCAGATAGTGTTCATTCCAGGGAACATAGTACCAACAATGGGTCGAGATACAAATATTTTTCCTAAACTGGTTTGAGGAACCTGACCATAAAGTGGATAATTTCCGATAAGAGGTTTCCATCCACCTGTAGGATAAGTTCCAACAAAAGGTTTTCCTTCTGGAGGAGGATATGATGGTTTCCCCCTAGGCGAGTAATAACCGCCTATTTGGTTTATTTGAGGATTACCTACATTGCCAAAAATCATATTTATATACTAATCAGATGTCAAACCCTAAAGTGTAGGATCAATTAACCCAATTGACACAGTTAAAGGTTGAATTGAGGGAGAAGCTCCTGAATATGTCCCAAAAAATGATTGATATCTAGGAGGCATTGATGGGCCAACATATAAATTTGGCTCTAGAGAGGTGGAAATCATAGATGTACCTGATGACATACTTCAAGAAGCCATTCTAGACCAATCAAATCTTGGTATGGTAGAGTAAGGAGTAGTGTATCATGGAATACCTTGACCTAAGAAGTTCAAGGGTGTGAAATACTAAGGATCAGGGTGAAGAGATCTAAAGAGAAGCTTTGATATGTTTGTTTGATCACTGGTAAAAACTGGTGTATGAGGTGATTCTTCGTCTTCGTCTGAGGCAAGTTCTTTGATGCTAATAAGACTTGGAGGAAGACTATCAGTAATAAGAAGTTTTACATGCAGTGAACGTGGAGGACTCAGAGTAGGGGCTATAGCAGCTGAAGGTGACTCAGGCTCAGAAATGTCAAACTCAAGTTCTTCAATATCTGGTCCAGTTAATTATGAATGTGAAACTCCTCTAGTATCTAATTTTGTTTGAATAAATTCAATAATTATTAAATCAGTTCCTTCTGAGTGTGATTCTAATTTTTTAGGTTGGTCAAGTTCAAATTGTGTCACTTCATATCCTAGAATAGTAGATGTTTCTAGTTGATTTACTTCAATTCTTGTTACATCAGATTCTATAATAGTAGAAGTTTCAAGTTATGATGTAGTCGCGGATCCTGATGATTTCGATTTTTCAACTTTGATTTTTTGTAACTAACTCAGTGTATACTCAGGGGGTTTCTCCAGCATTCTACATGATTGTCTTGGTAATTTAGCCATGATGAAATATTCAATTAATTATTTACACAATATTTAAATTACACCTAAAGTCTCTAAAAAGTAAAAACAACAAACAAATCAACACATGCTAAAAATCTAGGAGTTCAAACTACACAAACCTACTTCTCACGGAGATGAATAATTACTAATTGGTGATGAAATATGACGTCTCAGAGATCAAGGTGAAAATATTTATAGATATGAGCATTTGGAACCAGTTACTCTGACAACCTACTTAATGAGACAATCTGGAGCAAGTTCTTTGCTTATACCCTCTCAAGCAAAGATTACCCTCCAAAAAGTCCAAGTGAGTCTAGTCAACGTCTGTTCTAGGTACAACATGACTTTACCTCTGTCGTCACCTTAGGTAGAGCCCTAGGATTATGGTCACTAATTTTACCAAATACAACAATTTTACTTAGGGGGGAAATTGTAGACTGCATGTGCATGCAAGGGCATAGTAACAAGCTCAATCCCCTTGAAGAATCCTCCACATGATCAATTGGAGGTTTACATTCAAGTGACCCCTAGTACCTTTCGGTTGCATTGTAATATGTGCAAATCGCTCTATCATATCTAATGAAGTGGGTATGATCACTTACCAAATTTAACATGATATCATGCTTAACTCATGTACAAGAAGAGCTTCCCAGAGAAAAATTGAAATAATTGGATTTTCTCTCCCTACCGCAAGATTCTATTGTTTATTTGTAGCTTTGGAAAGTTTACTCACTTTCCTATTCCAAAGCCCTACACTTAAGCTACTGTAGGTGGTAATAGCCCTAAAAATATAAAATTTTAGATCAATTTTAATTAATGCCATGTTATTAAGATGTTATTTACTTTGTAGGTGATGAAAGTGAAACTTATGATATTATGACACGACCCAAAATCCTAATGCAGTCGAACATGGAATTTGCAATATTTTAATTCAATGAAGTTCTAATTAAGATAAGGCAATAGTTTCTTTGATTTTTCACATTGAAATTCAAAACTGAAAACTTCACCAATCCTTTAAAATTCAACCAATTTCATTTCCAATGCAATGAACATTGCCTAAAGATCAAACAAACCAAAAGTACCCTTTATCATTTATCACTCAAAACTTTTAAACACACATAAATGAATCAATAGTTGGAGAAAACTGCATTTTCCCTATGAATGCTTTGATCTTGTGATATCAAGAGTGTAATTGCAAAAAATTCCAAGTTTTAAAAGAAATAATGCCTTTCAATCATTCAAAAATGACAACAATTCTTCACAAAAACATTAAATCTCAAGGAACCCTTAACTTGTAATTAAATAAGAATTTGATGACAAGTAAGCAATATTAAGAAGTAAACTGGTGTGTTTGATAGAAAACGACATGGAGACAGTAACCTCAAGGATAACCTATCTCTTTGTGATCAATGAGAAAACCAACTAGACAAAACCCTAATCAGTTTTTGAAAAAGGATCTAGTTCTCAAGAAAACTTAACAAGACACTCGAATGAGTTCAAAAGAGATGTTAAACAGTCTAAACAAACATAATGATACTTCCAGAAATCAAAATTCATGTCATGGTTGAGAGAAAGCTAAATTTTCAAAAATTTCAAAGGGTTGCGCAGGTTAACAGTGTAAGATAGTGCGCATGTGCTTGGTTGCTAAGGGAACAATAGCGCATGAATGCGCTCTGTGGTTGAACAAAAACAACGAAGAGGTCATAAGCCCAAGAAAAAATAAAAAATCATAAAATCAACCATACAAATTTGAAAACACATTATTTTATGAAGACTCAGGTCAAGCAAACCAAGAAGGATTGGAAAAAAAAAACTAAAGAAAAGAAAGAGAACAATATCGTTCCTCAATGGAGTCACCAATTTTTTAGGCAAATAAATCCCTCTTGCTCACAAGAGCAATCTTGCTAGATTGTAGACAAAAACTAGAAACAAACAGACAATTTAAATGTCTCTATCCCTAATTTTATCTCATTTGAATTATGGATATAAAATATGGTAAACGAGCCTCTAAGCCATGAAATGCTTGTTGAAGATCCCTTGTTGTGTTTCGATGCAACCCTTCAATGCTTGATAAAACCTACAACCATAAACAAAATAAGGATCAAAAGCATGTGTGACATAATAGTTCTGTTATGAAACTAGCTCACAAAAAGATAGAAAAGAAAGATAAACGCTTAGAAATCAACCTCTTTGAGGGAGTAACCTCCTTTATATCACACAAATGAACAATTTTTGGATGATTCAAATGACAAAACCTCCTTTCTATATATAAGAGTCTAAGGGGTCACAATATAATCAAAGTCAACATAACAATAATAATATAAGGGCACAACAATAACAATAGTGGGCTTCTATGGGGCACAATAGTAACAATATGGGGACAATAGGGGCACAACAATAAAAATAAGGGTTACAATGACAATAGTATAAGGGAATCACTAGTATTATAGGGACCTAACATGCCCCTCTCCTTCAAAAAAGTGTTGTCCTCAATGCTTTAGTAGCTCTAGATGCTTCTGTATAAAATTCTCATCCTCCTATGTGGAATCTTCAGTGGGTAAGTGCTTCCACTTGACAAGATCCTCCGAAATTGATCGATTTCATAGCTATCGAGTTCTTTTTTCTATGACTGCTTTAGGTCCCAATATGATTTTTCCTTCCTCGTCAAGTTCTGGAAATATTGTTTGAACTGGGAGCTTGTCACTAATAACCTTCTTTAAGCATGAAACATGGAAAACTAGGTGCACTCGGGAAGCTGCAGGAAGCTCCTATGCCATAGTACCAATCTTTTACAACACCTTCTACGAACCATAATACTTTAGTGATAATTTATTATCTTTCTTAGCTTGCTTGAGGGACATTTGTTTATATGGTTGTAGTTGTAGAAATACCTAGTCACCTATATCAAATCTTCTTTCGCTGCGATGTTGATCTGCATGTTGCTTCATTATATTATGTGCCAAAGTTAGGTTATCCTTTAAGAGTTGGAGAACTTGTTGTTGATGCTTGATGTGATCTTTCACTACTTGAACCTTAGAATTTTCTCTTAAATATGATGTGATGGACGGTGGGTGATATCCATAAAGTGCCATAAATGGGGTCATTTTTGCTGCAGTATGGCAGGAAGTGTTATACCACTATTCAGCCAAAGGAAACCATTTGACCCATTGTTTTTGTTTATCAAATATAAAGCAACGAAGATATCCTTCCAAACATTTTTTTACTATCTTAGTTTTCCCATCAAATTGAGGATGATAAGATGAGCTATGATCTAACTAAGTACCAAGACAAGAAAATAATTTTGTCCAAAAATTTCTAGTGAAAATGGGATCTCTATCACTTACAATAATCTTTGGGTTTCCATGTAGCTTTTGAATTGTTTTCATAAATGCAGTAGAAATTGTACTAGCTTTAAATGGATGAGAGAATGCACAAAAGTGTGCATACTTGGTAAGTCTATCAACTACCACCATAATGACACTCTTTCCTTTGGACTTGGGTAAACCTGTGATAAAATCCATTGAAACCTCCTCCCAACGTTGACTTGGAATGGATAAGGTTGTAACAGACCCGAGGTCTTAATTGTTTCAACTTTATTTTGTTGGAAAACCAAACATTCTGCCATAAACTTTTGAATATCAGATTTAAGGCCATCCCAAAAAAATTCCTGCTTAACCCTGTGGTAAGTTTTTAAAAATTATGAGTTCCCTCCTAAGGGAGAGGCATGCAATTCCATAAGACTCTTTGTTTGAGTTGGGAATTCTGAAATAGGTATAAGTGATCTTTGTACCATAACTAATCATTTTTCCAGCTAAATGTATCAGATGTACTGGGATCTTGTTGTAACTTTTGAATGAGTTCCCACACTTCTTCATCATTATTCCATTCATCCCTTGCTTCGCTTATCCAATATGGTTGGATAATAGAAATGGCACAAAGCAATGCTTCCACATCCTCATCCTTTCTTGAGAAGGCATCTGCCACAACATTTTGCTTCCCTTTTTTTTATATGATTTCAAAGTCATAATCCAACATATTTGTGACCCATTTTTGTTGCTATTCTGAACATAATCTTTGTTCTAAGAAGTATTTAAGACTATCATGATCCATTTTTACCTTGAAGTGTCTTCCCATTAGGTGGGGTTTCCAGTTCTTAAGTACATGTAGTATTGCCAACATTTCCTTCTCATAAATATCTTTGTATAAATATTTTCCTTTGATTGGACGAATTTTGAAAGAAATGGGTCTTTCTTCTTGCATTAAAATAGCACCACTTCCATTTCTTGAGGCATCACATTCCCCAATAAAGGTTTTTGTGAAGTCTGACCTAGCTAAGACCAGTGCTTGGCACATTGTCTCTTTAACATGTTCAAATGCCTTCATTTCTTTTGCTGTCCATAAAAATGCATCTTTCTTCAATAATGTTGTTATTCTCCCGTAATTCTTAACAAACTTGTGATAATACCATATCAACCCAAGAAATCCTCACAGATGCTTTATGGATGTGGGGATTTTCCATTCCTTAATGGCTTTAATTTTTCTAGGGTCTACCTTAACACCTTCATGAGATACAATATGACCCAGATATTCCATTTCTTGTACTCCAAAGAAACACTTGGAGCTTTTTGCATATAATTGTTTCTCCTCCAATAGTTTGAGCCCCCTGTCAACATGTTGAACATGATCCTTCCAAGACTTGTTATAGATTAGTATGTCATCAAAAAATACTAACACAAATTTTCTAAGGAAGGGTTTGAAAATGGAATTCATCAAACCTTGAAATGTAGAAGGTGCATTGGTAAGGCCAAAAGGCATGACCAAAATTCATAATGACCCTCACAAGTTCTAAATGTTGTTTTGAGAATGTCTTCAGTCTTCATTCTGATTTGATGATATCCTAAATGAAGATCCAACTTGGTGAAGTGAATTGATCCATGCAATTCATCCAATAGTTCATCAATGACATGAATGGGAAATTTATCTTTAATAGTGATCTTGTTGAGCTCCCTATAATTCGGACACATGCACCATGATCCATCATTCTTGTGCACTAATACTACTAGAGTAGAGAAAGAACTTTGACTAGGTTGAATTATACCAGCCTCTAGCATTTTTGCAACCATACGTTCAATTTCACGCTTTTCGGCAAAGGGATATTTGTAAGGCCTGATGTTTAGAGGAACACTTCTTGGAATCAAATGAATATCATGATCATGATCACGAATAGGTGGGAGACCTTTGGGAGTCTCAAATACCTTGGAATGATTGTAGAAGACTTTTTGGAGCTCTAGAGGACTAGATGATTTCTATGTGGGAACCTCTAGCGAACATAATTGTGAAATTACGCCTCCTTGTTCTTTCTTTAGAAGATTTTTCATTCCATTAGAGTTTGTTATCTTTCCTGGTTTCCCTGCGATACCTATTAATTCAATTTCCTTTCCTTCCAAAGAAATTTCATGAAAAGTTCTTGAAAATTAAAATATATTGTACCCAAGGATTGTATCCATTGGACTCCTAGTGCAACATCAGCACCACCCATTGGAATGGAAAGAATTGGGCTATTCAATACATATTCTCCCATGGATAACTTGATATTATGGAACCTTCCAGAGTAATTTATGGTTCCTCCACTTGCAACCATCACTTGACACTCTAGTGTTGGATATAGGAAGCAATTCAATTCCTTGGCTATCTTACAACGAATAAAATTATGGGTACTGCTCGAATCAATCAACACTATTACCTTTTTCTTCTTGATAGTTTGAGGAGTGGTAACTCCGGACAATGCATTACAAGATATGGTCAGATTCATTTCTTCTTTCTCTAGGGTTTATTCCTCGTGTATATCCTCTTTTGATGTTTCTTGTTCCTTTTCTTCCTCCTCTTCACAATCTATGTAAAATAATTTCTTCTCAGCACACTTATGACCTTTAGTGTATTTTCTATCACAACTGTTAAAAAAGCCCTTTTTCTCTTCTTCCTTCCAATTGTTGGGGTGTCAACCTTGTAGGTTGTGGAAGGATAGGGGAAACAACACTTCTATCCTTATAGTTGTGAGTGGTAGGCTTCCTTGTTGCCATAATTTTTCTTTCCATTTTTCTTGCCAACCTGAATGCCTTCTCCAATGAGTCAGGTTCCCAAAGGTGAACCTCATGTTGGATGTTATCCTTTAAAGTCCCTATGAACACATCAATCCTATGCTCCTCTAGAATATCTTTTACCCTTATATTCAATTTTTGGAAGTCCTCGGTGTGCTCCATCATTGAACCCTTTTATTTGAGGTTTATCAATTGGCTAAAAAAGGTGTTGCTTTTTGTATCCTCATAATGTGCTATCATTTCTTCCGTAAAAACTGCCCAAGTGACAAATTTTTTTATGAGAGAAAGCCCATCGATACCATACAAACTGATTTGGTTCCAAATATAAAGTTGCAGTGCATACCTTTTGTGTGTTTTTCACATTATGGAGATCGAAATATTGCTCCATCTATAGTATCCATGTTACGAGATCCTTGCCATAAAAATTCCTCATATCAATCTTTGGAACATGGTGGTTCTCCAATCCAACATTAGAGTCTATGAAATTATGACTAACATTTCTTTTGTTCTCATTGTGAGTTTCCTCTACTACCCTTTCACCATTAGGAAGCATTTCTTGTAGCAACTTTGCCACACCTCCTTTCAAACCTTCGATGTCTTTCTTCAAATCCTTAATGTTTCTTATAAACCATACATCTTAGCTTCCACACCATTCATCTTAGTTTCCACACATTTCTTTAAACCATCCATCTTAGCTTTTGTTACCTTTTGTGAGAGTGAAATTTGTTGCACTTGGTCTCGTAATTTTGATATATCATGTTGCATTTCTTCCTCTTCTTCACGAGTCATGCTAGAGCTTTCAGGTTTCTTACTAGATGTTTCCATTTTCTTTCTTAGGGGCATCAATTAATGATAATTATGCTTCACTATGCCCTTTGAACTTCAAACTAATTTTTCAACCCAAACTTATGCAAAATTTTAAAAAGACTACACTCCTTTTTCTCTTTGTAGAATCTCGATATGGAATCTATTGTATATCTGTAATTGCGAATCTCCAAGATCTGAAATTGCTTCCTACGGTAGCCCGCTGAGTCCTCTTTCCAATGGCACCAGTCTGATCAAAATTGGATTCTCCAAGAAAGCGTTATGCCCAATCTCCCAAGATGATCTGATTATATAATTTTTCTATAGAGAGAACTTGTACGATGTGCCACGTGTCACCGTTTCAACCTTCAGAAATGAAAAAGATATAAAGAACACTACAATCCATTCTCTTTCTGTAATTGCTTACGAAATTTCAATCTGATGCTCAGAGAGAATGTTATGACGATTTTTCCAAGGTCACCTGTTTGGAATGTAATTTGGGAGTCTTCAAAAACCTTAACTTCCTCAGATCATATCTCTGAAAATATAGTGAGAAGTGATCTGAAATTCGGACCCAAGGTTCAAAATGATTTCAGCTCAAATGGGGTTTTCTGTTAGCTTCTGAAACAACGCATAAAACAAGTTATAGCAAAAATGCCACGATGACCTATTTGGAGTAGCGAAACCCCAGAATCCAAACCTATGATACCAAATGTTATGAAACCAGCTCACAAAAAGATAGAAAAGAAAGATAAATGCCTTAGAAATTAGCCTCTTCGAGAGGGTAACCTCCTTTATATTACACAAGTGAACAATTCTTGGATGATTCAAATGAAAAAACCACCTTTCTATATACAATATTCTAAGGGGTCACAATATAATCAAAGCTGACATAACAATAATAATATAAGGGCACAATAATAATAATAGTGGGATTCTATGGGGCACAATAATAAGAATATGGGGACAATAGGGACACAAAAATAACAATAAGGGCTACAATGAAAATAGTAATGGAGGAATCACTAGTATTATTGGGACCTAACAAGTGCAAACAAACTTATCCTAATGATCAAGGATATTAGGAACTAAAATCGCTTTAATGAACATTTAAAGAATTATAGACCATTCATCATTCTAATAAGATAGTTCAATGGGGAAAAGCATTCATTTGTATTAATCAAAGATAAAGAAGAGCCTTACAACCTTTGCCTTGATGTAGTAAGGTTCCTCCCAAGTGCATCTAATCTCCTCCTTAGATGATAATATTTCCAATCTCAAACTAGCATCATAAGTTTATTCTCTCTGAGTTTTGACCTCCTCAATCCCTCTACCCTCTAGTAATTTTATAGGCCAAGAGGAAGAAGTTTCAGATCCAAAAGGGGAGGTTGAGATCCTTTAATTGAGGGATTAGGTTTCCTTGAGGAGAGGGATTAAGATCCATCATCTGAGGGTTATGGCTCGAATAGGCATCACCTCGAAGCTTTCAATTCGGAAATATTCGACCAACTATGTTTCTAGAATGTACTTTTTGTTTTTAATTTCTTTGATTCACCTGCATGATCCACAATGGTAGATAGGGCATAGTTCAACACTGTTCTCAGGGATAATTTCAGCGAATGCACATAAAATTCTAGGTAAAAGAGCACATGACCTGCTTAAAAAAGTATACAAGCCATTTTTTCCAAAGTTCTCATCTTCTTCAAGGTATTTTTGGTCTTTTAACCCCTAAGGGAGTCCAATGAAACATGTTCATGGATGTCGAGAAATCCATTTATATTGATCAAGTGTCATGGTGACAAAATGATATGTAAAACACTAGCATCTTAGACACCTTACAAGATGAGCACACCCGATTTGGAGGAACATGAGATGCAGCTTTAATATATTCTTGATAAGGGATACATAAAGCCAAGTGTGTGTCCTTAGGGTGCACCAATGTTGTTTGTAAAGAAGAAGCATGGTAATATCAAATTGTGCATTGATTATAGATAGTTGATCAAGGTGACTATCAAGAACAAATATCCATTGCCTCAGATTGATGATTTGTTTGATCAGCTGAAGGAAGGTGTAGTATTTTTGAAGATTGATCTGAGATTAGGATATCATTAGGTGTGCATCAAAGAAGAAGACATCTACAAGACTACATTTCCTAAAAGATATGGGCACTGTGAGTTTGTGGTGGGGCCTTTTGGTCTTACCAATGCTCCAACCAAATTCATGTGTTTGATGAACAATGTGTTGCGCCCTCACCTAGATATGTTTGTGATATTATTTTGATGATATATTGGTATATTCAAAGAATGAGGAGGAGCATGTAGAGCATCTAGTAGTGATCTTTCTATTGTTGAGAGAGCATAAGTTGTATGCCAAGCTTAGTAGGTATAACTTCTTTCATACTCAGATTCATTACTTGGGACATGTGTTAATTTTTTTCAACTGTGGTAAAATTCCATCCTGGATAGCTCAAATGATCGAGATGATTATTTCATTATATTCTTCTTTTCACGAGGACCAAAATCAACCTAAAGATCACCCAATTTGGTCAAGCAGAAGTTGAGTTATGAATTATTTTATCCATACATGTATTATGGAATGGGCGGCCCTAACCACATAAGTAACTGCTTGGTTTAGTCTTAACCCCAAGTGAACCCTCAGGAAAACTTATAAATAGAAGAGACCTCAAGATCATTTGGACACATCTTGTCTTGTCTTCTCTTTTGTCTTGGTTCGCACAGGTTCAACAGAAGGAGTTCTCTCAAGGGTTCAAAATTACAGGCGAAAGGTTCACTCTGGGTGAGGATTTTCCGGATCTTGGTAACTGGCACAGAACATAAGTTTTTAATCCTCGATCGCAAACACATAGTGGGAAAGAGAGTGACTCTAACTCTTTGGTCACTCAGAGATAGTTCAGTGAGAGAAACTCTAGGTTCATAAGCAGACTAGAAGGTTTTGGTCCTTGATTGCTCACACAAGGTAGCCCTGGGAGTGACCCTGTCATCTAGGTCACTTTCACAGATCGAGAAGGGTGTGACTTTAGTTTGTGGGTCACTCACACAACTTGGTAAGAGTGCGACTTTGGGTTTTACCAGTATAGTGCCATAGTTTCTCGCATCAAGACCTCCTGAGAGCGACCCTGCAATCACAGTCACTCGCATACAATGATCAACAGAGTGACCAAGGAGTTTCAGTCACACATAGACAGTTGTGATGAGAGCAACTAGAGTTCAGATCTAAGATTTTACATCTTGGATGTAGTTGACTTTAGTGATCTAGTAGATCTGGATTTCTCTCTACTGTTATACAGATCAATAGAGTTGTAGATTTGATTTGTTAGTTTCCACTACAAACATTTGTGTCGGGCTCATTGACAGTGACAACAGTGCTCAACGATGTTCGACAAAGTGACAACAATACACAACAATTGACATCGGTTTGTGACAGCACATTACAACCATCAATATGAGGGTTCTAATTTCTAGCATGATTAGATTTGTTTCATAGATATCATTATTGTTTTGTTGCATGGATAAAGTTATGGATCATTGTACTCTCTTTTGTCGCATCATTTGATGACGATAGAAGAAGAAGAATATTTGCAAGGGTTTTCCCCATAGTGGGTTTTTCCATGACCTTGGACCAATCCTGGTGTCTCTTTATGTGTGCATTCTTTTCATCTACTATTCCTTTTATGTTCGGATGCATTGGTGATGTTGGTGATGTTGTTTCTATCTATGTAATTGCATATGCTAGTGTATAATGGTGTAGATCTTAATAATGCAATGATGATATGGGGTGAAATTAATGTATTAATGTTGAAATTCAACTATCGTAGAAAATAATAATGTCGCTCTAAGAAAGTTTAACATGGTATCAAAGTTGGGGTGAAGAAAAGCCATGGAGATCACCCTGATGATGACACCATTGATGGAAGCAAGAAGAGGATGGTGGGGATGTAAAAGAATTCTAGGGTTTGAAGAAAACCCTAGGTAACTTGATTATTAGGGTGTGATGGATTCTATGAGGTTAGGATTGAATAGAAAACCTTGGTTTATGGAAACTATATGAGATATAGTATCGTCAATGAGAAGATGCTTAAGCACTTGTGGGAGATTTGATGAAGCCCTAGATGGGATAATTCCTAACAAATCTGGTTGGATACTTGAAGACAACATTGGTATGTGGACCATGGACATTGATGTCTCTTGAAGATTGCTTCAAGAGGGAGAGAATCACCTCTCATTGAAGATAAGTATTTCTTGATTTATAATGCTTCTTACTTGTTAGACTTATGGATCTAATTGCTTTTAATTCCTACATATGTATTTGAGTATATGGATGTTTCTAACCTCCTTGATGAGATGTGGTGAGTAGATCCTTCTTGGGGATCATTTTGAGATGAAGATCTGGAAAGAGACAAAGAGGTACTTGATGAAAAGATTACAAAGTGCTTCAAGTGGCCTATAACTAATGAGTAGGTGCTCAGGTATTTGAATACCACAAGGTATGCATGGTATATTGTGTTTCAGCTATTGGCTCAGTAAGCCCTAAGGTATGATGAGAATGCATCTTTGTTTAATGGCTCATACATGCATATGAAAGTGACTTGGATATATGTCTCCTATGATGAATTTATGCACTTGACGTTGAACATTTTGACCTTCTTGAATTCTATGAGGCTATCGAATATTTATGTATTAATACACTTGATGTTTGGCTAACATCTATGATCTATCTATAAAGAAGGCTAGCACCTTAGCTCTAGAAAATGATACTCTTGATACTTTTCATGATGAATTTCATATAGAAGGATAGTCCATTGACTCCTATACATGAGTTTGCTAGTAATTCTTGTGATAAGCATGATGAAATCATATGGAAAGAGTGATTGACACTCTTATTGTTTTGATAAAGCTTTATTGAATGACCTAATTTGATCTCATTGTTCATGAAGAACATGATAGCCTTGATGTGAAGAGGTATAAGTGTATGATTGATATTCTAGATCTCTTACTGCCTATGGTCTTGTGTTTATGGCATATTGTTAAATTGGATGTAGTAACTTGATGGAATGACTTGACAAAAAATTCTATTGTGCTCATAATATTTGAGATCTATTTGCTGCTTTGAGTCTAAGCCTTTAATGAAATATTGATGTCATGATGCTATGATCTAATAGATTTGATGTTGCATGACTCTAGTAGAGACAAGTTTCTTACATGGATGAAGATGAATGATGCAGATCCCTAGTCAGAGGGAGAATCTCATCTCAAGATTATTACCCTTATTACTATTTTTATTCTATGCTCTGAAGTATGATTTATATGTATTTAATAGTATTGATCTACAGCAGAGTCTTAGATCTGAAGCCCTTGAAGAAATTAGGGTTTCTGCTGTAGACGTAGTCAAAGATCTAGGATATTTATTCCCTAGACACACTCATGATAATGCCTAGACAACGTCAAGGAAGCTAAAGTTGCTCTCATGCTAACATGAAGAGAGCAACCAATAGTTTGATTGTTGTTGACCATCATCTGAAGCTTTCTAAAGTTGTCTGAACTCTAAATCATGATGTCACTGACATATTATGCCACTGTTAACTAATTTCTCAAGTTGTTGAGTTAAACTGTTGATCATATAATGAAGTATTATGCATGAAATCAGATGGTCACTTAGAAGATGTAAGTACCACATATGTATTCCAGATAACAACAATATCTACTAGAAGGAAAATCTTCAATGTTTTCCATAACCTAAACATTCAGATTAGACTCGTGTTTGCAGGTGACTGGGACATACATATAGATATGTCACAATGTTTGTGCTACAATAGGTTGGCATGATTTGGCATTACTTGTATATATGAAAATTGCTTTGTCATGATGCTTGACAATAACTTTGAATTGATGATTGAGATGTGCTTTGACTATAGATCTATCCATGATAGCATTTGGACTTGACCTGTTGTCTAGTGATTTGATTTGATGATTGTTGATTTTCCTTGATATTGATACTATGTGGGCATGATGACTTGTGTGGAAATTGGCCTCCTTGTTCTTAGCACAATGGTTGAAGTAATGATAGTTGTGATTTGGCATGAAAAATGGAACCTGCATGACTCATCCTTGATGTATGCATTTGCACCTAGTGATAGGATGACTTGTATTATGATTATGAGAATGACTTGATCAAGTTCGGATTGATAATGCATGACTTGTTGGCATGATGAAGTCATGATTTGATATGAGATCTACCTATCTCTTGGTTTAAAGTATTAATACTATGATAATGATGACTTTGATAATGGTCGTGATCTGGCTTCTAAACCCTGATGGGTTGACTTTGTTGTTGATGGTACAACATTGAGTTATGTAAGGATGATTATGTTGGCTTATCAAGGCATTATGCTTAGAGCATTGCAATCCAGATATGTCTAAATTTGACATTTATTTGATGAAGTCAAGATGATGAGTTCTAAGGTATGGCTTTGATATTGATTATGGTTTTGGTTTTGGTTTTATATCTTGATGATCTACTTGTGATAGGTGATGAGCCTCTGATGATATGGGTTATGAAGCCTGAAATGATGTATCATGGCATGATGAATCGATTTCTAGAATTTGGGAAAGAAATTCCATATTGCAAAGCTATTGGAAAATGTTTTTGTATAATGAAAATGCAAATCCTTGGATACTCCAATATGAAGTTCAAAGATGTTGAACTTTACATGGCATCCGACGATTGAAGCATTGATGTTCTGTTTTGAACATCCATCTATATATGTATGATGTGCATAAAATCTTAATGAATTCATGAGTGAGTTGCTTCACTCACATAGAGTTGCCACTGAGCATGCTTTGAAATATCTGCACGAGGTGTTCTATTTTGAGAATTAGACATTTCTCCTATGATATGTATCTGCATAGATGTCTTGCTGATATTTGAGATTATTGTTGATAAGCACATTTGGATGTTGATTTAGCATGCGATCTTCCATGATATCTTGGATGAGAGGTCCATAGCATGACCGAGGTTGATCATGATGTTGCTAGCATGGCTAATTGTGAGGTAGGATACATAAGCTCCTTAGAGAGTTGTTTGAGCATGATCTCGATATGACATGGATACATTGTGATGATCTGATTTCTCATATATCCCATATTTATAATTGGGACCAAGATACTCTCATATATTGAGATAGTGTAGCTTTTCTAAACAAGCTCAGGCTTGTGGTTAGCACCTCCTTCAGAGGGAGGATGATTATGGTATCCTTTTGTGATTCATATGATTATATATAATCTGACATGATATTTGATTTGATGTTATGTATGAAAAGGAAACAACTTCTATTGAGACAAGCTGGTGATGAGAGCAACATTGATTAGAGACACTGAGAAAACTCTTCCTACCTTGCCTAAACTCCCAGGGTGAGGAATTGAGTTAGAGGGCTCCTAGGGTTGAGGAAACTCTGGACAATAAGGTGTTACCCTATCTGTTACCCAGGGTTGAAGAATGTTGCCCCCATATCTTTATAGGGTCAGAGAATGCTACTCCCCTTATTATTATTTGCAGGGTAGACCCCAATTGGAATCATACCCTCAAGTAGGACAACTTGATGGGAATACCACTCCTCATTTTGGGCAATGAGTTGAGAGTGTACTTGGGGTGTACAATCCAAGTCGATTATGATGCAAATGTTCTACCACATGACTATTTTGGGTAATCGATGAGAAGATCACTAGGATATAGGATGGGATGAGATAACCCGATATGATTCTGGGTTGAGGGTAAGCTCCTCGATGAAATTACAGGGTCAAGGGTGTACTCCCCTATGTGACGAGTTATCCTATTTATTTGTATGGGTGGAAGATATTGCTCCCTGATGTGGTTCCAATTTGAGACATGCTCCTTAATGATATGCTCTTCAATGACGATTGATGATGATATTCCATGTAGTAGCCTTCCAATAGAGATTCCAAATAGCATCTTGATTGGATAAAGGGTGGTAGCTTGATCTCCCCTCTGGTAACAAATTATTATTTTTCTAGATTCGAGAATGTTCAACATACGAGCAGGAACAATTAAGAGATAAGCAAGAATAATCAAAGGATAGCTTGAGATGTACAATGATGATTTGTGATAATGAAACACTTGAGATGGACATGGCACGAATAATAAATGATAGATATGATCCGTGATGATACGTTATGACACTTAAATATTCCAAAATGGCATATTGTTGGATGGACAGATATTGGTTCTCCCTAGTTGAGAGGGAGTGTTAATTTTTGCAACTGCGGTAAAATTCCACCTTGGACAACTCGAATGACTGATATGATGATTTTGTTAGATTCCTCTTATCGAGAGGACCAAAATGAACCTAAATATCTCCCAATTTTGTCAAGCAGAAGTTGTGTTATGAATTATTTTATTCATACATGTATTATGGAATGGGTTGGCACTAACCACATGAGTACTGCTTGGGTTAGTCTTAACCCCAAGTGAAACCTCAAGAAAACCTATAAATAGAAGATACCTCAAGATTGTTTGGACACATATGATCTTCTCTTCTCTTTTGTCTTGGTTGGCATAGGTTCGATGAAAGGAATTCGCTTAAGGGTCCAACATTATAAGCGAAAGGTTTGCTCTAGGTTAGGGTTTTACGGATCTCGGTCACTGGCACAGAACATAAGTTTTTCATCCTCTATTGTAAGCATAGGGTGGGAAAGAGAGCAACTCTATCTCTATGGTCGCTTGGAGAGAGTTCAGTGAAAATGAATTTGGGTTCATAGGTAGATCGAAAGGTTTTGGTCCCCGGTTGCTTGCACAAGGTAGCCTTGGGATTGCTATTGTCATCTCGATCGCTCACATAGCTCAACAAGGGTGCGAATTTGGTTTGTGAGTCACTCACGCAGCTCGGCAAGAGTGCGATTTTGGATTTTAGCAGTATAGTGCCACAGTCACTTGAATCAAGGCCTCCTGAGAGTGACCCTACAATCAGAGTCGCTTGCATACAGTGATAGAGAGAGAAACCAAGGAGTTTCAGTCACACATAGATATTCATGATAACAGAGACCAGAGTTCATATCTGAGATTTGACATCTTGGACCTAGTTTACTTTAGTGATTTGGTAGATATGG
Organism: Pinus taeda; assembly: GCA_000404065.3. Taxonomy (NCBI): domain Eukaryota; kingdom Viridiplantae; phylum Streptophyta; class Pinopsida; order Pinales; family Pinaceae; genus Pinus; species Pinus taeda. Next base: position 109,033 of record APFE030237216.1, read on the forward strand.
ATTTCTCTTTGTTATTATATAGATATTTAGATCTGATTTGTTAATTTCCAATGCAAACATATGGATTGGGCTCATTGACAATGACAACAGTGCTCAGTAGTGTTCGGCACAGTGACAACAGTATACAAAGTTGACATCAATTTGTGACAACATATTACAACCATCAGTATGATGGTTGTGATTCCTAGCATGATTAGATTTGTTTCATAGATTTCATTATTGTTTTGCTGCATAGATAAAGTTATGGATCATTGTACTCTCTTTTTTTGCATCATTTGATGATGATCTAAGAAGAAGAAGATTTGCAAGGGTTTTCCCCACAGTGGGTTTTTCCCTAACCTTGGACCAATCCTGGTGTCTCTATATGTGTGCATGCTTTTCTTCTACTATTCCTTTTATGTTTTGTTGCATTTAGGATGTTGGTGATGTTGTTTCTTTCTATGTAATTACATATGCTGATGTATAATGGTGTAGATCCGAATAATGCAATGATGATATGGGGTGAACTTAATGTATTAATGATGATATGAAACTATCATAGCAAAGAACAATGTCGCTCTAAGAAAATTTAACAACATGTTGTTTCCAAGGAGGGGATAACAGTGGATCTAGAAAATATTAAGGCTATCTTGGAGTGGCCAACTCTGAAGAATGTGGATGAGATTAGATCATTCATGGGGCTTGTAGGTTATTATAGGAGGTTCACCAGGAAGTTCTCCAAGATTGGCTATCCTATGACATCTTTGTAGATGAAATAAAACAATTTTTAATGGACTGTCGATTTTGCATCTAGTTTTGATCAATTGAAGCAATTTCTTATCAATGTTATGGTTTTGGAGATTGCAGATCCCAATAAAGAGTTTGTGGTTTGCACAGATACTTGCAAGGAAGGACTTGATGGAGTCTCGATATAGGAAGGGTAGGTGGTTTTCTATGGATCAAAGAAGCTAAATGAATATGAGTAGAACTATGTGACTCATGATCTTGAGTTGGTAGCTATAGCTATCATTCATGCATTGAAGATGTGGAGACATTATCTCCTTGGCAAGAGGTTCATTTTGATGAGTGATCATTGTGGACTAAAGTACTTGTTTGACCAACCTAGTATGAATGCAAGGCAAGCTATATGGTTGGCTAATCTCAGTGAGTTTGATTTTGAGATCAGGTACATCAAAGGCAAAGAGAAATGGGTTGCAGATGCTCGTAGTAGGAGAGTGCACGTGAATCATATTTTAGTTGTGAGTTCTAATGGAACATATTTGTAGGAGAGTATATTTCACACAAGGCAACATGATGAGAAGTACCAACAATTGAAGTAGAGATTGTAGTAGAAAGGTGATAAGGAGGAGTAGTATCACCTCACAACAGATGGCTTGGTTAGATTCAGGAGAAGGATCTATGTGCCTGAGAGTAGTAAATTGAAGAAGATTATTTTGAGAGAGTTTTAGGTCAAGCTATATTCATTTGACAAAAGCCATGAATTGATCTTCAAAATCCATTTTATTATTGAGGCCTCTATTTTCTTCATTTTCCTTCAATTTACCTCTCTTGCAAATTTGTGACCTTTCATCTCCCTTTTCTCCTATTTTCCTTTATTTTCATAAATAAAATGCCAATTTATGCCACTTTGCCTTTGAAAATGCATTTTTGAATTTCCTTAGCCATAAATAAACCAAAAGTGACACCCACTAGGATTTTTTCCCAACATTCAACTTGGAATATGTGTCGCATGACCTTGGTCCTATTTTATTTACATAAAAAATTAACCAGGGGATGTTACAAACCTCTCCCCTTGGGGGAACAACATCCTCAATGTTCTATGACACCTATGACCAGAAAATTGTTGAAATCGAAACATACTTCCCATGGAGCTTTATAACACAAATCGTTGCAATATTTACAATGACCACTACTAAAAACATGACAATCATACAATATAATGGAGCTTTATAACACAACCCATTATGGTATTTACAATAAAAACCACATATAATTATGCACATTTTCTTCGAATAGTAAATAATGATATTGTTTATGGAGCTTTGTAACCACATATCGATACAATATTTACAATAAAATGCACATATATACATATGCACATTTTTTCAACCACAAATAAAAGGATATGATGCTCGCATCAGTCGACAAGGGCATCCAGAGGATCACACCACCACCTTAAAAAGTAGTACCATGATTCACCTCCTTCCCTGGAAGTCCAAAATACACTTCCAAAGGCAAACCTACATCTAACGTCTAGTGTTAAAATCCTTATGCTACTTCTTCTCTCAGTGAACAGTTACTGACTCATTGTTCCAGCGAACACTCCCATTATGTTTGTAATTCCATTTGGCGATGTTAATGAGCAAAATAAATTTATTCCGCAACCTTCCTTCCATGTTACATATTCCCTCAGGAAATCTGGTCCCCCCCTTCTGTGCAGTGACACACCTTCCAGGTTTTACTAACATCGCCTTCTCTATTACACATTACCTTAGGTGATCCATCCCTTGGGAAGTTTTTCTCGCATCAGAAGTCCAACACTAAGGCATATCCTTGCCTCAAAACCATCATACTGGTCATAGCATGCTCATGGAAATCAATGGACGTTATTGGGTACCAGTGTCCCATAATGGCCCTGCTCCTAGAGTCCTTTACCGGCATACTGTTGCCTATTCCAATTTCTTTCATCGTTGCTACTAATTCTTGCAATCTATTTAAACCACCCAAACTGAGCATTTCTCCTGCTCTCTTGTACGAAGAACATAATTATCATTATATTTAAAATTAATTGAAATAAATTCAAATCATACCTCATTGGTAGCTCGTCAATAAGGTATACATACAATTTTTCTTACTTCCTATCACAACAAGTCAAACTAGCTCTTTGATCAAATCATCGTGTATAAACATATCACATTCGGTTAACTCAAAATGCAACCATCATAAATCAAAATAATAGATCACATGTAACCATCATAAATCAGAGTCATTGATCACATGCATAATTAAAAACTGAAATAAAATAATGATACATATCTTCCAATTGGTTCTTTGCTTCTAGCGTTGTTCTCTGTCCTTTCTGTACATTCACCAAATCTGTTGCCACACCCGACAAGTACCCAATACTTCTATTATGTTCAATCACATACACATACACAATGTACATCACAACACATATACCCATACATGGTGTACACCACCACATAATACATGCACCTACGTCTAGCATACAATAAAATACATACACCTACACCCAGTGTACAAACCAACACATACTCCTACACCTAGTGTACAACACAATGAATACACATGTCACGATACAACAACTACACAATACATATAACATGGTACCTCATGTACACAACAAAACATGTACAACATGTAAAAAATACCACATGTACAACATGTACACAACACCACATGTACAACATGTACACATCATGACATGCACACAGCGCCACATGGACAATGTGTACACAACACCACATGTACACAGTACCACCTGCACAATGTGTGCACAACATCACATGTACATGGCACCGCTTGCACAATTTTTACACAATGCCACATATACAAAACATCACCTACATAATGTGGACATAGCACATGTGCACAAAACACCACATGTACAACATTTACACAACACCACACACACACATCACCACATGTACAACATGTACATAGCACCACCTATACACAACACCAATTGTACAACATGTACAAAACACCATATGTACAATGTTAACACTGCACCATGTGTAGACAAACACAACACCATTTGTACATAGCACTGCATATACGACATGTACACAACACAATCTGTACACGACAACACATATACGACATGTACACAACACCACATATACAACATGTATACATTTACACAACAATATTACTGCACATCTAGAGACCACACTGTCTCTACCAGGAAACCTTGCCTCTAGTGTCTTTCCACTATCCATGCTTGTCCCAACATGTCATAGATTACACTGCCTTCATTCCAATGATGTATACTTCAGTGTTACCTACCATAACATAAACATAGGCATAGTACAAGCACATAATATCAATTCATATCCACATGATATTGACCTCATAGATATGTCAGGGCTACTCTTCCCACTTGATTCCTCATAAACCAGGAACCTCTTCATGTCATTCACCTGCATAATAGCCATTCTTCCACAACATGATCCCTTACAACCCTACCTGAAAATGACATACATACATACATACACACACACACACACAGTATATATATATATTATATATATATATATATATATATATATATTATATATATATATATATATATATATATATATATATATATATATATATATAATATATATATATCTATATATATATATAGATATATAGATATACACACACTAGCATAAAACAATCATAACCCTGACGACCCTTTCAACAACGACATACATACATACTACATACATATATATATATATATATAAATATATATATATATATATATATATATATATATATATATATATATATATATATATATATATAGACACACACACACACACACACATTAGTGTAATCATGATAACAACATAATTACTAGATATTATAAGGTCAAGGTTAAGACAACTCCCTTTATCTGTGCACAACATGAATAACATTGAGAACAATAGTTCCCAACATAGCCAAGGTGTCTGATGCCTCAAATCCATTCACCATTCCTTTCCTATTACCTCTCTCATGACTATCCAACCACCATCCATTTACCCCAATCAACCCAACCAATCTATTTAGCTATCATATTCTTGCCTTCAACTGCACTTTACTCATGCACTGACTTCATCCAGGTCTTACATTATTTGTTGGGTTTCATTCAACTCTTCCCATCCTCCATTAAATTTCCACTCCCCCCAACAAATTCCCAGGAACCCTAAAACATAAAAGGCTTGAACAAGAAATAAACAGGAAGAAAACCATGAAAAACCAATAAAAATAAGACACCAAAAATAAAGTGGCATGGCCATGCACTAGATACACTCAAAACTGAAACCTAAGTGTAAACAAATAACAAAGCACCGAAAGTAAAAAACTAGCAACAAACACCATTACTCAACCCCATGATTCCCAATGCTTCTAAGTGAAAGCTCAATTTGAGCCTTCTTCAATATTTCATGGCAGTCTCTTTTTCCATGCAATCCCCTACATCATACTACCATAAACACAAAACTGTCAGTGCAAAAATACATAGACAATATACAAGTTACCTTACCTTGTTGTACCTAACACACTGAAAAGTAATTGAACATGTACATATATCATCTCTCAAGGGACTCCAATTCCTTGATGAATCTAGCCATAACTGGAAACCAGTTGTTATACCTTTCAAATACATGTTCATGAATATAACACATATCCACATAACTTCAGACAAAATTGAGGTTAAGAAGGCTTCTTGTATTCACGCAAAGAGCTCATTCATTTGGAATTGTAGTTTCCAAACATTGCCAAATGAATTCTCATCCAATTCATTTCTTTTACCATTTTCCTTGTTGCAGTTGAGTCTTACTATGTACCGTCACATCACCCATATGTTAGCTATATAAATAAATTAATTTTTACCTTGTCATGATTATACCAAGCATGTTTCCCTACAACTACTCACACATGTTAGTCACATGTCCATTAATTTGAAATCAACCTTACAAAGACTAACAATCATGTGATAATCAACTCACGGTCATTAGTCATAATACACCAACTAGCACCCACTTGTAGTCAAGTGCATATTAGTTATCTCAAAACATATTTCATTAGTAGAACCGTCTTAAAATAATGATTCCTTCGTGCAATCTTATAGACATATACTAACGTCATGCAATTAATAAAAAATTTGGACAATCTATAAGCATACCATGTTAGATAAACCAAATAGACAACATAATCAAACTCATACCTCAATGTATCTCAGGGGAAGCTACCACATCTGCACAAGTCAGTCTAGATTATTACGATACAATATCACAAGTATATAGACTCATAGCTGAATATCATAACAATAACCATCTGCACAGGGCAGTCCAGAATAGAACGATACATAATAAAATCAAGACCTTAGCTGCAATGACCATAACCATCATGCCTATGACTGCAATGCATATAACAACAAGTTACTATCAGCCATGACTAACTGACGCATGTACATATGACCACACTGAACAACTAGCATCTATCATGCATGTAACCACAACAACCATAGAATGAAAAACATCTATATAACCATAATACATATAACAACCATTAACCATCATAATTGTATGCCAAACATACAAACATATACGATGAACTTATCATACCCTAAGGTCTAGTGCTGCAACCTCACTTTGATAATTTGCATCTCTTGCCCCATCTCATCCCACACATCATCATCATAACATACCGACAACATCATGATGACACAAACTGCATAATGACCACCACGATGCATGTCTAGCCTACTATGCATGCATTACTATAACCATGATAACGCATGCATAACAACATGCATCTATCCCATCTAGTCCAAGGTTTTGAACCTAGAACCTTTGATACCAATCTGTAACCACCCCTCCTATATCTACCCAATTTCACTGACTTGCTAAGGTAAACATTAGAGAAAGAGCTATTATGACATGATCTGACCTCCTATATCCAATTAAGTAAGTGGGGCCGACTAATGACAACAAACTGACAACTCAAGGCATCCTACAAAGCTACAGGTCACTCAGAGGTTGAACAACCACCCCAGTTGGCCAAACCCTTATCTAGACCTCATTTTCTCAGCCCTAAGCCCACAACCGCACCCATAGAAAAGCATCCATGCGGTTGGGAGCCTCCAACCACATGCACAACACTGCATCCATGTGGTTGCAACCCAATTTCTCTAGTTCGTGGGTGCAGTCCTAGATTCTGAGCCTAAATTCGAGGACAACCTCTAGACCACTGCCCAGAACTCAATGATAATTTCCATAATGACAAATGACATAAGGACAAACCCACTCATACAAAACTTGATCAAATACTTGACCTATCCAGGCCTACACATGACAATCATTTCTTCAAACCTATGTTGAACATGTAATCTATAGGTCATGAATGCATATTTGAACATAGGAGTCTGAAACTTATTTGGAATTCACAAATAAGGTCTAATTCCATCTTATAATAGCTGCAATAACATTTTTTAGATCATTAATTCATTAACCAATCATCAAATAATAAAAACATATCAAGATCCATAGACAATATACAACACATATCCAACAAATGACAAGCATAGAAGCCATGGAAAATCAACCATAATATCACCAACATAATTAATACATATGCCAATAAATTACAATAACAAATACCTCTTATTTTCCAACCAAAGCAGGTATTTCCACGTACCACCTGACGATAAATTGGGTTGAACCAAATATTTCTTTCATCCAGTCACCCCTATGCCATATTCCAATCATGAATGTGCAATCTCATGCAATAAACCAAACTAGGGCTTCCAAAGGAAAACCCACCTCAACTCTTAACCAATGATTCCACGTCACAGCCAGACATCACTAACACCAACTAGATCAGTCTCCACCCAAGTTGTCCAAGACTCCACAGTGTTTATTCCAACTACAACTCCAGGAACTAATAACTCAACCCACAACCTTCTAGGGCTCCAAAGCATTTGTCCAACCTTTCTCTAGGGACTAGTAACTTAACCCATAAAGGGCTCTATAGCCTTTTCCCCAACCTAGGCTCCAAGGCTAGTAACTCAACCCAAGTTGTTCAAGGGCTTCCAGAGCGTTTGTTCCAACCAATGGCTCTAGGAACTAGTAACTAAACCCACATCCATAAGGAACCTGAGCACCAACAAAAAAAAAACAAGTGGAAAAGCCCACAACAACATAACTATCCAGGAAATGGAAAGGTAAGGCTAAAATCACTGTCAATCCAGGAAAATCTCCATGCCAATGAAAACACATAATCAAGAAACCACATGCATATTGTTAGGTTCCTATACCAATAGGTGTCATTTTTCATGATTAACATTGAAGAGCTCTAATATGTTCATACCTCTGGCTCGTTGCAAAGGTTTTCCATATTCCCAAGAAATAAAAAAAGTTAAAAAAATGTAAAGAGGGTATGCCCTAAAAGAAAAATCAAAGGGCAAGAAGAATGAAATGGTCAAGAAAATGAAAGAAATGAACCCCAAACAAAGGACCATGAAAGTGTGCAAGTCCAAATGCCACTACTGCTCCATTTTTGCAAAGATCTAATGGTGTGCAACTTGTTGATCTATGCCACCATTGATGGATGGCCAAACAGTTTAATCTTGGCCAGTTCATATTTGAATTTTCTTATCTTAGAAATAGAGAAATAATACCTGTCCAAACTGTTCAATCTTGGCAGGTAAATAGATAGGTAGAGAAGCAAAGAAGCTCAACTATTAAAACTGGGCCCTTGGAGGTTATAAGGGTAGATATAGATAGGATTCCAATGAAAAGAAAAGAAGATTGAAAGGGTCTGCTAGTCCAAGTGCACCCGTAGAAAAAGAAGAAAAAATGTTAGGTACAGTAGGTTGGGTAGGTAGTTTGGGTGTTGCAGAGGCATGCTTATGGTTAATTTTGTTTCTCACAGATGTTCATCTAATATCATAAGTACCATGGCAGTTTTTTGGTTACAAGTCAATTGAGGCATGACTAACTTCCCTTCACACTTCTCCCAAAATCACTCACTAACCTCCCCCCAAGGATATTGAGATCTACTCAAACACTCCTAAATCACTCCATTTCATGAAAAAGCCTGAGTAAAATAACATTCTTGCTTTAAGACAAAGAAGCCACATTTCTTGTGTAAAATCCCTCTTTTCCCTTTTTTGCCTAATTTTTAAACATTGCAACTTAGCGCTTTCCACTCATTTCTACATATTAACTTTAACATTATTATTTAAATCCCACCCTATCACCTGTTCCCGTATTATATATATGATAAAAACCCCAAATATTATTTTTCCCATCGGAGCTAGATATAGCTATATGTCATTGTTTAAATGGAATTATAGATTTATTCAAAACCTTATAATAACCATACCAACGCATTGGTTTGGAATCAATTAACCTCACGTTAATTGGTTAACAAACCACCCCACCACCAATCATATCTAGCTCGAAAAAACATTAAAACTATGGTTTAATTGTATGGGTCCCACATCGTAACCCTCCATCGCCTCCGAAGAGTGCCAACCGTTCAATTGGCGCCCTCCCATCGGACAGCGCCAGTGCATATCGCTAGCCTCCGTCCAGCGAGCTTTACCTCCCAGGGAGCCGGCGGTATTACCACTGTACCAGGGACACGCAGTACCCTCCCGCTGTGCTCGCTGCCCCTCCACTCAAAACTTCCCTCGCCCAAAAGCGGTGTGGGATGATACCGCTTACCACCCTCCCACTGATGTCATCGCCTCGTCACCACCACATCACCTCTACTACACGACAAACAATCCCGTCATGCTGATGTCATCCGACCAAAAAGTGCCAAAAGCCCCACAAAGACAAATTTTTGTTAAAAAGTCGTAAAAAGCGTCATTTTCACCATTGTTACTGTGAAGTTGTTTGCATGTGAACTACGTCCAACTGATTGCTCGAAGTATACCAGTCCGCCACCTGGCCAATAGACTCCAGTGTCCTGCTCTACGGTCCTCCATTTGACCTGCAAATACACAAGTTTCATCCATAATCCAGGTATTTATTCGTTTTTTCCTTGCAAACCTGCAATTTTGCCTTTTCCACCGAAAATTCTGCCTGAGAAACCAAATTCAAGTTGAAAACAGTCTGTTTATTCATAAAAATACTCCCAAAACTTATGTTTTACCTACTTTTGCTACAAAAACCTGAATTCCAATTTAAGAAACACAACAGACAAACATGGAAGCCCCTGTGGCCCTCAATGTCGTGCCCCTCAATGCACCTCACAAAGAGTTGGAGTGGTTGCCCTTGGCTGATAGAGATTTTCAAATTCAAGACTTAATTGGTGACAAAACCACCTTCAAGCATTTTGTGAAATTAGGAACAGTCACCAAAGTAACTCTGATCTCTATGGTATATGGGAATCCAACCTGCCCATGTACTACCTCCCCTCAGTCAATGTTTTCCCTGATATTATCCACCTATGTTGTGCCAATTATGAACCTAACCAGAGAGCAGTTATGACTCCAACTAGAACTGTCCTCTTTTATATAACTCATGAGTCCATCAATGAGATGTTACACTTCAAACCCACTCATCTTCTGGCTCCTCTTCTATGGGGTTCTTGCTTGAGCAGGGTCCTAAACTGCCCAATTCAGAGATAACCTGCATTGCTCAGACATTTATGAAACCAGAGTGCCAGCCCAAAGAGCCACCTACCTATGTCCATGCCTGGTTCAATGAAGCTGGAAAATTCATTATTGATATGATATCCTATATCCTGGGATTCAAGACAAGTGAATATATTGATGAGACCACATTAGTTTTGTTGTCCATGTTTACTCCAGGATAGCCCCCTGTTGTCAAATATGACTATGCTACATTCATTTCCAACAAGATCCATGACCAATTCCTGAGTCTAGATAGAGAAGGAGTCTTCAAGTATACATCTTATATATATATCATCTATTTCTATATTATCAGCCAGATGGTTTTCATTTTCCTATCACAAAATTAGATTCCAAAGGAGAGAGGAGGTCTGTGATCTTTTGGACCTCAGTCTTCCACCATGTCCATGGCTCCCCTTATACCTACTATGAATTCATTGACTTATTTATACATCTTGCCTCCTCTCTATTGATGAGAACTCCTCCTCCCAGACTCTCTGGTGATTTGCAGAAGATTTTACAGCTCTCCAAAAACTACAAAATAGGTGACTGGTACTTCTACCAGAATCACACCGAGATCCCAATATGTGGCTGTGAGTTGTGCCCTTATAAACTACCCAAGTATGTGCCTATGAGACTATTTGCATTGGAGTATTTCAAGAAAATTATCAATGCAGATTTAACTCATTTTTGTAGTGCAAAGAAAAAGGCTCAGCTAAGAATAAGAAACCAGTTAGTCCCTTTTATCATTAACAAAAGGGAAGCATGGGAAGATGCTGATAGAATATTGGGGGAAGAACTTAAACTAAAGAAAGGTTTCTGGTGGGTCCCTTATGACCCAAATGGCTTTATAAATGACAGGAAAGTAAAATACAGGCTGTCAGCCTATAAACATTCTAGGCTCCCTGAAATAGAGCAATTTGCTAATCAGGATGAGTGGGTAGAGGGCACATTAATAGAAGAACTTAGTCAGCAAGAAGTGATGGAACAAGCAATGAAAGATCTTGAAAAGACTCTTGACCTGGACTCTTTTGGACAGGTATTTTTCAAGCTGCCTCAACAAACAGGAGTAGGCACATCTGCTGCTAGAACTTCTTAGCAGCCTACACAAAAAAGCACTACACCAGCTACAGGGACAGCAAAGGGCAAAGAAGTGCTAGATACAGAGCAGCACAAAATGACAGATCAGCCAACAACATCAAAGGAACAAGGCCAAGGGAAAATTTCCCTTGCCCAAACTAAAGCACCAGAGATACTAGCGTTGCACAATCCTCTTAATGAGGAAAAGGGAAAGAAAAGGGACAGGGAAGAAGGCACACCTATGAGTGGACCAGCAGAGCAACCAGGGGCAAAAAGGCACATAAGAAACCCCTTATCAGAAGATGAATTTATTGAGGAAACCACAGGTAGTCTAAGAGGGGAAAAGATGGTCAGCCACGAGACATCCCCAGTGATGGAAGCATCCACCATCTCTCACAGGCAGGACCTAGGCAGGCAGCATAGTGTGCAAGTTTCAACCACTAGGCCGCAAAGCAAACAAGGGTCTGATATCAAAAGAACATTCATGGAAATAAAGGCCCATAATGACCCATTGAGGCTGCAACTTTACAATCAGTTTCTAAAAATGACCCCCACCAACGAGTAAAGGTTAATGTTTGTATATGACATTAAAGAAGGTAAAATGATCTTGAGCCACTTTAAGCCTAAAGTGCAACAACCACAATCAGCGGTGGACTACATCAGGACAAATCTGGAGGTCCTTGCCAAATACATTCATCCAATGGACCAGATTGAGTTGCACAAGCAAAATTGAGAGATGGTCTACTCCAGATTGGCAGATAAGGCAATGTTGGCTCATGAATTGCAAAACTCATTAAACAACACTTCTACTCAACTAGATTTGGAGAAGGCATCTTATTTAGCCAAGGAAAACAGGATAAAGTCCTTGGAAGATATTATCATCGAGCTGGGACATGATCCCAAGGATGCCAAAGGAATAAAAGCATTGATTAAGAAGAAGGAAGAGGACATTGCTGCCCTCAGGAAACAATTAAAGCTGCCCTCTATTATGCATCCACAAACCACAAAAGTTGTACAACAGAATTCAGAGGAGGACATGATGGACCTGCTTATAAGGATGAATGAAAGGTTAAGTGAGACAGAGCAGGCATTGGAGAAAGTATTACAAAAAAAGCAGGGAGAGTCAACCTCCCAGCCACCTGAAAAATCTCCAACAATTACAATTGTTCCTCCTACAGGTATAACAACAGTGCTTCCCACTGTTCAAGCATCAACAACAGAAATCACCACAGGTACCCCAGCAACAGCAATAGGCAGCAACACTACCATGACCATAGACGAGTTAATAAAAGCCATGGAGGAATTAAAACTCCAAGTATCAAAATTGAAAGAAGCTAAAGAGAAGTTGGAAAAGTTAGAAATAAGTTATGATAAATCCAAAATGACTGTGGCAGAGAAATCAAGTGAGGTTAAAGCATTAGAGAGCAAGGTGAAAGCATTAGAAAAGGACCTCTCTTTAGATAAGCCTCTAGTAGAAATTAGAGGAATTTTGTGGACCAACATCATCCAATCCATCGGTGATATATGGAGGTCTATTCAAACCATTTATGAACAAATTGATTTGATAGCAATAGCCCAAGTGGAAATTCAAAAAACAAGAGCATTATTGGGACAGATGCCTGAGCAAGCTAACAGGCTAATACATTTCTTGAATACCAAGACCAGTGAAGAACTGGAAGCACTAGATATTAGAGACAAAACAGGTACCATTCTAGATATCAAGAGAGTTCTAACCATGAGAACTCTAATGCAAAACTTGGACAGAAGATGCCAAGACATGCAGGTGGAGGTTGATTCTTTCACAGAAAAATTTACAGTCCTGCATCAAAAAGGTTTGCCAAGTCCTTTGGGAATTAATGGTCATCTGATGAAGCACAAAGACTATGCACATAAATTAAATGCATATGTTGTCAATCAAACTAATGCGTCCTCAAGCACTTCAGGAGAGAAGGCGCTTCCATCTGGCCAGTCCCTTTATGACAACCTAGAAAATTTATTCTACATAGAACATGAAGTAAAACATCTGTTCACCATCCCACCTAATTTTTTCAGATACACAAATGTTGACGAGACTCTGAGGAAGATGTAGAGACATAGATTACAAGGACCAGAATGGTGGCAAAGCATGTTGGAAATTCTATAGATATATTTTTTTTGATATTTTTTATATCCTTGGTAAATCCAAAGTTTTGGTACCATGTGCCATAAAGCGGAGAATAGGAATGGATGAGGGTCATGCGGGGCAACAATATCAAATCACAATTAAAAATACCTGAGAAAGTCGGGGCATCAGTGCAGAATATCAGTGGAAAACAACTACCAGCCGACTCACCGAGCCTAAAGTCAGCATATCTCACCAACTGAGCAGCGAGCACAACAACATTTACTTCTTCATTTATTTCTCCCTGTTTTCAAGATCATTTATTTCTCCTTTTGAGTAGGTAGAATGAGTTATTACTATATATTATCTCTTTGAGATATTTTGTAACATTTTTGTATAAAGACCTCCCCAAGTGAAGTATTCGGGGTTGGTGATACATTTCTTAGACTACTCTGTAACTTTGAAAATTCTCTGAATACAAAAGATGTTGGAATCCATTGTTGTTGGACTCTCTGGATGTGGAATTGGATGCTGAGGGTCATGTTACAGAATTCTTGAATCATTTTATGGATCAATAAGTCTCTTCTAACTTGTGTTGTACAGTTTCTCTGTTTACCATATCATATATGTTTCATGAACTAAATAATAGAGAAAAAGAATAACTCAGAATTTGTTTGTTTGCACTCTGTGTTCAGTCTCTGTTATTATTAATGTTTTCTTCAGAATCAGCATAAACAAGAATTCTTAATTGCTCCTGTTTCCCTTGGTTCTTTCATATTGATTAAATGCTAAGAAATTCTTAATTGCTTCTTGGTCATAATCATTCACTTTCCCTCTGTCAACATGATGAAGGATTCTTAAATTGCCCTTCACCCACTGACTCCATTCCATCTGATTCCAGCCTACAAATTGTTCCATGATTGATTACCTTGCTCTGTAGTACCATCCTCTATTAAAGAAACCATATCCAGCAGTTTATCCTCATAGACTCCATTAGCCTAATGGACTAAACTTCTCAGACTTACACTCCTATTCTATTGAATATCACCATCCAACAATCAAACAAACCCTTGTACTTCATAACTAGCCTAATATACCTCAAAAACAAAGATAAATTATAAAGGGAGAGCCCTCTTTGGATGCAGGTTGGCTAGAACCTGTATCTAAAAGATTGGTCTGTGGTTACCTCGGCCGTATTCCCTTTCTTACAACTTTTGGGAACAACTTGAGTGATAACACATATACCATGCATGCCAAAACTAGCAAGTAAATCATACGTGCAAATCGATACCTGCAAAGTAATCCAGTTGTTGTTATTGATACAATTGTTCACTTTCAATTTCTTGTTTTCCTTTTCCTTCTTTCTCCAAATCCAATGTATGCCAAAGTGCTCCAAGAATACTTTAATTGTCCAAGAGTATGAGAAAGTGAGAGAATAGAAGAGAGCTCTAAGCTCAAACTAAAAAAAAAATATCAACTAACAAAAGCCATGAATTGTTCCTTATAAGCCTTTTTATTATTGAGGCCTCTAATTTCTTCATTTTCCTTCATTTTTCCTTCAATTTGCCTCTCATGTAAATATGTGACCTTCAATCTCCCTTTTCTCCTACTTTCCTTTATTTTCATAAATAAAATGCCAATTGATGCCACTTTACCTTTTCCAATGTCTTTGTCAATTTCCATACCCATAAATGAACTGAAAATTACACCCACTAGCATGTTTTTCCCAACATTCATCTTGGAATATGTGTCCCATGACCTTGGTTTTATTTTATTTACATAGAAAATCAACCAAGGGCTATTACATCTTGCCACTTTTGACTCCATTCAAACTTGATTCCTTTCTTTTGTAAAGAAGTAATTGGATATGCAACTTTTAAAAATCCTTTTACAAATTTCCTACAGTAGTATGTGATTCCCATAAAGGATTTGATTTCCTCTACATTTTTAGGTACATGCCACTCCATTATTGCCTTTATCATTTCCAGATCAACAATTATTCCTTCTTCTGATATTACATGTCCTATATAATGAATTTTTTTACATTCAAATGAATACTTGTTGAATTTAGCTCATAATTCATTCTCTTAAAGAGTTTGAAGGACCATCTTCAAATGTTGGTCATACTCTTCTTACTCTTCGAGTATACCAGAATATCATCTATAAAGAAAATTACAAATTTATTTAGGAACGATCTAAGTTCACTGTTCATAAGGCACTTGAAAGAAATTAGTGCATTACTGAGTCCAAACGGAAGTACCACGAATTCATAATTCCCATAATGTGTGTGAATTCTATTTTCTAAATATCTTCATTCTTAATTCTAATATGGTGGTATTTTGATCTTAGATTGATTTTAGAGAAAATAGAAGCTCCATTGAATTCATCAAACAAGTCACCTATCTTGGGTAAGGGATATTTTTTTTGTGGTCATTTTATTGAGTTGTATGTAGTCCAAGGAAAATTTTAGGGGATAATATTCACAAGTGGGCTAATTTTCCATGCTTTTTCCAAAAAAAAGATTCGCTAATTTCCATTTTTTCTAAAAATTATTCTCTCAAATTTTATAGTATAAAATTGTATTACCATAAAAATCGCCAAAGTTTTATATAGAGACTACATAAAATTATTACAAACTTGAATATTTTTACAAAAATATCATCAAACATTCTACAGATTGCATATTATGGACTAGTTATATTCGCCAAGGTGTCTAAACTTTAAAATAAATTTTCATCCTTAAAATTTTCCCTAATGTAATCTATGCACAACCTAAGAGTGCCATCCTTTGTTTTGACAAACAAAACTGGTGCCCTCAAGGAGACACACTTGGCCTTATATACTTTCTATCCAAAAGTTCCTGTAACTAAATATTCAACTGCAATAACTTAGGAATACTCATTCTATATGGGGCCTTTGATACTGGAACAATTCCAGGTTTAAGATAAATGGTAAAATCAATATCACTCCTTGGAGGAAGTCTTGGTTCTTTATTTTGGAAAAGCATTCTTGTACTGTTTCAGTATAGGATATTGTTCTAATGATATTATCTTATTATCGTCATACATATTTTGCATTTGGATAGTGAACATTTGCCATCCTTTTCTAGCATATTTCTTCATTTGTATAGTAGATATTTGTCTAACATAAATATTTCTTGGTATTTCTTGGACCATGCATGCTTCCCCCTTATCATCAACATAGGTAAAATACTTTTCTAAGCAATTTAATATCACTCTATGTGATTCCAACTAGTCCATACTTGTGAGAACATCATAATATCCCAAGACTAATATATTCAAATTTAGTGTGGTATGCATTCCATTAAGATTTAATATGAAATTTTTATTATTTCATTCTCTTTTTTTTACTTCCTTTGGTCAATTGTACTAACCAAGGCTTGATTTATTTCTCTTTTACAAAATTACATATTTTGACTATAGTAGAGTAAATATAACTTAGTGTAGATCCTCGATCTATAAATATAGATACATATTTTTTCAATAATTTTACCTTGAACTTCCTCCATGGTGGACTAATGACCTATTTTGCTTCCATCTAATGCAACGCTTATTATGGGTATGTTATAGGCAACATCATTTATAGTAGCTGCTTCTTGAATATTGTTTAACGTTACTTTCTTATTTAATGTATTATGTTGACAATCTCTCCATAATTGATTTTCATTACAACCCCAACATTTTATTGGTGGTTTTACTCATTCACTAAAATTTCGGTTTCATGTTTTTTATCCTTCTTTCTGCCCCAAATTCTTTTGTTAGCTAACATTTTTGTTATAGTTTCCTATTTCCATACTATTGGAAAATACATGTTTCTTAACCACCTTTCTCTTAATATTGAATCTTTCATGTTTCTTTGCCACCCATCCCTTAGAACTTTCTCCTTTTTGTTTATTCTGATTGAAACATAACTTTTCCTTTATGATGGTCTCATCCATGATCTTTGGGTTGTCGAATTCAATCCTTTCTCTGTATGAAAATGGTAGGTAGCTAATAAATCTTTGCATTTTTTCCTTCTCCTCTTTAAAATAAGTTACATATCTTAATAAACTAATGAATTTATTAACAAACTCATCCATGGTAGACTGTCCCAATTTCAGTTAATGAAAATATTTAGCCTTTTCATCAAAGTACCTCTCAGTTAAATACCTCTTTTTGAATTATTTCTTGAACAATTCCTTGGTCAAAGTTTGTTTTATAATCCTTTTTAAGACTTTATTTTCTTCCCACCACAAACTTGTCCTTCCAATTAATTATATGTGGCTAGTCTTACCTTAAAAATTCTAGGATAGTTATATACTTCATAGTACTTCAACATATTCAGAAGTCATGCTTCCACTCTGTTATCTCAAAATCATGCCTGATAGGCTGCTGGTCAGGATGACTCTAAGTAACTATTTCAAACCAAGCTTTTGACTAAGGCTTAGCCTCCTTAGCTTGAGAGGGCTCTCTCAAAAGGATTAATGATTTTGATTAATGATAAGAGGGCTAACTCTTGCGATGTAATAACATAGACAAATATAGTGGTTGGATAAACATTTTATATTCCCATTGGGCTTATGGAGTCAATCAAGCTTCTGTAAACAATGACACTACCTTTGCATAGAAGTCAGGGCACTTAGCATTTAAATGTTCAGAATACAACTTACATGAAACCACAGTTCACACATGCATACAGGAAGTCAGAGCACAATCAGTGAATTCTTAGTGATTATGCATCCATGCAACTGAAAAAAGACATTAAGGGAAGAACAAAGCACATATTCTGAACATGACGAATCCTTTATGAATCCTGAGAAGAAAAGTAGATGCTTTGTATTACTGAAAATGGTCTTTACATAAGCTAAAATAGTACTTTTGCTGTCAAGTTTCCAACCCTCATTACATTGCTGTCTCAGCTATATATAATCCTTATTCTAACTAATTCGAGTTTCCTCCTCCAGCATGAGGGGAATTATAATAACTCAATCCTTATCTCTAAAGACGCATATCAACTATTTAACTGTCTATTAAATACAAATAAACTGCTGACTGTAATTTTTAAAAAGTCCTAAATCAATTATGACTCTAACTCCATCTTCGTGCCATAGTGGCTACTCCTCGTCCTTTGACACCCGGTTCTCTTTAGATTTGGCTGAGCTTGATATTAAATATACCATATTGGCCTTTAAATGCTGAATCCCTATCTGCCCGTGGTATTCGGAGATGTCCCCTGTTTCTCGGATTCCTTTTTCCATAATTTGCTCGAACATGAACAACATCTTTCTGAGTCTTTAATATCCCAAAAAATGGAACGTGGCCACGTTTTAGA
Source organism: Pinus taeda (assembly GCA_000404065.3). NCBI lineage: Eukaryota > Viridiplantae > Streptophyta > Pinopsida > Pinales > Pinaceae > Pinus > Pinus taeda. Next base: position 127,905 of record APFE030237216.1, read on the forward strand.
TATGCTGTAGGCTATGGTGATGGACAAGTGTGCCTTTTTCAAAAACTCCTTATTATAAAATAAACTGTCTGTCTGCGTTTTTTTTTAAAACATCATCTACAGCAGTTTCGTAGCGCGCTATGAAACTGCTGTTTTATTTAAAACAATTTGCTTTTTTAACCCGAGAGCTTATATCATCCAATCATTGGTTGCCAAATTTCCCTTTGATGTTTCATATGTGTAGCAGGTATTAAAACATCTTCAAAACACTAATGATTAAGCAAAATTAACAAAAGTTTGAGACAAAACCCTTTCCTAAACAGTGAATTCATTTATTAGGTAACTGGCTTAGCTTTGCCTTCAGGTCTTCAGCGGCTTTCTTTAATTGATTAATCTCTTCTTCAGATGCTTCTATTTGGCTTTTCATGGCTGCCACATAATCTCCTTGAGATGTGATGGCTGCTTTACTTTTGCTGCTCTTTTGTTGAGGTCGTGTTCCTTCCGCGGCTTCCTCTGTCCTGTGTAGTGCTTCCTGTACCTGCTGGAAATTTCTAGTCATAGGTCTTCTTGGTTTAAAAAAAAATTCCTGGGCTGGCTCATCAAACTTAAGCCTTTTTGAGGCTTTGGTTTTCTTAAGCTTTACCCATGGTGACTATGTCAAATCAATCTCAATCGGTTTAGACTGTTCTAACTCAATAGCCTGTAATAGATCGTTTAGGCTTGCCTTAGACACAGGGCTTACCTTAGACACAGGGCTCTCCTCGACAGCTATAGCTTTGCCTTTCTTTTTATTAATCTGGCTTCCTGTCCTCACCCTTGAGACTGCTTCAGGTTTACTTGCTTGAGGTACAGTCTTCTTACCCTGAGTCTTCTCCTTTGTTGATTTTTTTAGGCTGTTCTTGAATGACTAACGGCTTCACTGGTTTTGGTAGCTGTGGCTTGGTTTTCTTTTTGGATTTTGCTTCTCTTTTAAGCTCAGCTATTGTAAACTCTCTGGCTGGTTGAGGAGTAAGACCAGTCTTACTTTGGAATCCAGCCATGAAGATAAAAGAATTCCAGTCTCTGCCTATCTTTTGGAGGCTATCTAAAATCAACAACTTAATCAGACCATGGTGAAATAAAGAGGTTTCACAGTCCTATTTCCTGAGCTGCACCTTATCACACATTTTACTTAGTCTGCGAAATAAATAAAACGGAATGTCTATGGAGACCTTCCTGGTAAAATGCAGGAGCAGTTTAAAATTATAAGGATAAACCTTATTGTACCTTCCTTCACAGGTTAAATACTTCTGAATGCAGGTAAGAAGAAGAGCATAATGTTCCTTGAGATAGAACCTAGGCACTGCTTTTGTGTAATCCTCATTTACATATGCCTATTTTAAGAACTCTTTACAGGGATTCCTATCAAATTTAAAATTCTTGAACCATTCTTCCTGTCCTCTTGGTATCTCGGTTACAGTAGCTATGGCTTCTGGAGAAACCGATATCTCTAACATGGCAACCTTTGAATTCAAACCGGTAAAATTAAGCGCAAATTGTTTTGTTACCTATGCATGCCCTCCTTGTAGCTTTTTACAAAATCTCCAGCACCCGGCATCTTTAAATGCCTTCTTCATGCCTTCATCTCTCAAGGTTATGTCCAGGCCTTCAAGTTCATTCCTTTGACATTTTCCAGACCTGTGCTCCTTTCTCTCCATCTTCACTTTGAAATCTTCACAGCCAAATTCTTACTTTGAAATCTTCACAGCAAAATCCTAACAGCTCCGGTCGAGATGGTGATACAGCAATACAGTTCCTCTTTTTTATTCAGCCTCGCTTGTAATCAGGCTCTCTTGAACAGCCTCACTTGAAATTCAAATCGAAACATGACTGGTCACTCATGCAACACTCACGGCCATTATTAGGACTATGCACGGTAAAATCTCTTGGGAATGATATTTCCGTGCATATCAAAAATCTATTGGTGGAGTAGCGGCAAATGAACGTTCAGGCATGATTTCAAGAGGTACTCAAACTCACATGAGTGGACGGACATGCTGACTCACCTATCGACTTGACATTTCAGGAAAGATTCGCTGCGGAATGCATGAATTCATGATTTCGCAGCGCTGTTAGTTATATTTTTTAATGATGCGCTGCGAAACTGCTTAATCATTACACGCTGCGAAACTGCTAGACTATGATTGCGCTGTGAAATGGGAAAATAAGACTGCACTGCGGAATCACTAAAAGACAAGGTGACTTGGCATAGACAAGACATGACTATGGGATAATGATGAGTGGAGGAAAGCCAATAGGAGTAGAGTCTGATTTAAGCTTAAAAACCTTTAAAACTCTGATTCGTAAGTGAGACACATAAAAATGGAAACAGCTTAAACATAAACCTTTGTCATCAGACTAGGGCATGTAATTGTATGCATTAAACCTTTAGTTCTCAGTGATAGCAGGATCTACAACCTAGAATTTTGCTGTAGGAGTTTCAGTGCTTCACGATGAGTGATCTTGGAAGAGGAAGGAGGTTAGTGTTGTTATAAAACTTCTTTTGATTTCTTTCTTCCTTACTTGGGCTTGCCCTCACCTTAGTTCTGATACCTCTCCCTCACCTTAACTTTGATACCATTCTAGCGGGGAAAGCTAAACATGACAACAATAGAGGTAAGAAGTTATAGATTCCAGTGTTGTCTGTATTTTAGCTTCTAGAACATCATATGTTTTATTGCCAATTTTTGCTAAATTTAAAATTGACATACTGATCTGAGAAGAGGGTTTGCAATGGCAATAACCTCTTCTTTAGTCCCATGTTAGGACACTCAAGTCTTGTTAAAGGACCAACTATTTCTTGTGAAAAATTTGAAGCAGACGAAAAAATACAACAGGTTTTCTGAGAATCAAAACAACCTCTAGAAGTGCTATGACATTAATCCAACACTATGTTTATAAACCGGTTCGTACTAATGGACACATGATGTGTAAAACGTGTTCTTTAACAAAAATTTTCTCTGTCAGCTAGTTTAAAGCTTAGAACCTTACTCCTGTCTTGAAGAAAGGGTGCATGCTTCCGTTTCACTTCATAGGTATATGAAAAACTAGTTTTGCAAGCACCCATAACCATGAATATTATACCAACTCCCTATGGTTAGTGCATCAATAATGTAAGTGTAACACTCATCCATGTGGTAGTCATAAGGAATTTAGGTAAGGTTTTACTAACATTGGCATCCCAAACCACTAAGATCTATCCATGGCCTCAAAGTGATGTATTTCCTTCACTGAATAGAACACTAATCATTTCTCTCCCCCAATCATTAAATTTTTTTCTCTGCATTCTGAATGAGAAATCAATCAACAAGTCACTGTTTTAAATGTTAGATCACAATATGTTTAGCTTCTCTCTTGTGCTTACACTCTAGTATCTCACAACTTAAGAATCGTGAATCTTAAACACAGTCTCATGATGTGCATTTAGGGAGGCATAATTCACCCTTACTTTGCATCAAATGACCCCCCTATCATTCCCTTTACCTTTACATGCCTCAATGCAAGGCATGCCAAGTCGAAACCTACGCAGTTAAATTAGTAAGTTTACGGGTGTCATATATACCCAACGTTGTCTGCCTGTTGTTCCTCTTCATATGTTGTAGTGTATGAATAGTCAGCCAGATTGGTGAGGATCCCCATTAATAATAACATCTATGTTGGCATATGAATCTGAATTATGTGTTTCACTTAGTTATATGTTTTGGTTTTTTAACAAAAAAGGCTAATAGAGATAGAGACCCTCAAATCTGTCTACTTCTGGCGTCTATGCTGATTTTCATCTATGTTTTTACCATGTCAGTGTCCCTTTCTTTGTCAAAACTGCATGAAATCAATTGATCTATCCATTTCGTAATGTCTTTGGTAATTTTTTCTATCAAATGATTTGAAGTAGAAATGAGATCTAATGGTAATTTTGGTTGTTACTGACTTCATATATTTCTACTAACCATGATATGGGTTTGATGTAGAGGATTATGATTGAGTAAGGGTTGCAATGCTTGATATTTGTTTAGAAGGAGAAGAAGGAGAAAAGTGGTGTTAGGGTTGAGAGCTAAAGATACCTGTGGAAAGAGGCGGTGTGTGGAATGGAGGGTGGCAAGGCTACCAGCATGGTAGAAGTGGAGGATGGAGAGGTTTGGGTTTTCATCATCAAATAGTTGTGGTGGGCTTCCTTGTTATCTTTGTGCTCATGCTATTGGTTTTTCTTGTAGCTAGGTTTCGTCACTCTGCTTCTACATCTGCAACTGGTAAGTTTCTTCCTTGCCTCCTTGTTATAGACATTTTTGGGCACTGCAACCCCAATCACATATGTCCATAAACCAAGGTATTATAACCCCCTAAAAGTGTTATTTCATACCCTAAAGGAACAAGGTTAGCTGATTAAATCATTTCCCAAAAGTTCTCCCTGAAACATTGCTCATAACTGGTCAAAACTAGGCGATACAGACTGCTCTGAGGGTGCGATGCATCTCACCTGTTACACATAGAGGGTGTGATGCATACTGAAAATCCCTTATGTAGGGCATGATGAGCGAGAGCAGACAAATGGAAGAGGTATTTTGCTAGGTGGAAACCCAGAGAATCTTCTAGAAATTGCTCATTTGACACTTGCCTCTCTGAATTCGCCCAGGGATGAGTAAGAGATAATAAAATCTCCAAGTGGAACCAAGAACTATCAGTGAAATGACACTAATAAAAATCCTAGAGGTTGACTCACCCACCTGAAAATATCTATATATGGATCCCTCATCTTAGAGATCCAGAGGCTGGAATTTTGTATTTTGTAAGGAAGTGTTGTTGGTTTCTCTGTGAAACATTGTAATGTTGGGTGATCTAGATTTTCATGAGGTGAAGAGGG
>APFE030237216.1:132953-146072 GCA_000404065.3 Pinus taeda
TTCATGCTGGGAGGATGGTGCTGGGTTAGACCGCTGGGTTGTAATCCTCTCTTCTACTACTTCTATCAATAAAGCTATTTGAGTTTTCCTCCATATGCTTGTATATCTCTGAATCTTGTATTTGTGTATGCATTTGTACGGTTAATATACATTTGATCCTATATTGTTTATGGTTATAGATATTTATGCTTTGATGGTATTATGCTCCTTTGACTCTACAGATCTTCTTTGAAGCAGGACAACTGAGGAAAGAGTGGTGACACTCTGTCAAAGGAGGGAGGAAACAAGAAAGGAGCCAAGCGAAAGACTGAGGTTAGTACTCTCTGCCTCTCTCTCATCTATCTCTCATGAAGGAAGACACAAGTAAATTTAGTTTGTTTTTTTCTAAGATATCTACCTGTCTTAGTGGGACTAGCAGCTCTAAATGGACACTAATTTTCCTGATAACAAAATGGCGACTCCACTGGGGATCGAATAGTTTGATTTTTAGTCACTGATGTTTGCTTCATAAACCACAGACAGAGCCTGAAGTTAAGCCAGCTAGCCTTCGAACTTCTTTTGCTATGCAACTGCAAAGTAGATCAATGCTGCTTTAGTCAATCTTTAGTTTGGTTTATGAACTGAACATATAACCTGTAAACATCCTAACTGCCCTGGTGATAGCTCAAATAACCTCATTAGATCAGCCACGATACTTTGTATTTACTGCCTATCATTAGCTCAGCCTAAATCCCTGACCTTAGCTGCAAACTATGAGTGAAAACCAAGCTCAATCTCATCCCTAGACCATCGTATTGTCTCTCATTGTCAACCTGGATGCATTGCACCTCCCATGTGTTGTAGGTGAGATGCATCCTTGTTTCCCTGTGTTACAAATGCGATGATTGAGTGAGACTGTTTTTGCCTCTAGATTTTGGTTTTTTCTTCATTGCCTTCAGCTTTATTCAGTAGTTTTGTTGTCTATGATTGGTATATGACTGTTGAAACCTTCTTCCTTTTCATTATTCAGCCTCCATTGATAAGGAATTGTGAATGCTTTTTAATGTATTTTTGATCATGTACAGTTCTCCTTTGCAAATAGTAGCTTGATCAAACTATTGTCTGTTGATTTGAAAGTGTCGCAAGTGTCATTTTTAGTCAAAGAAAGGAGTGTTGTAAAGCCTTCCTCTTTTAGATAGTCGATTACACTTTTGCTATTGTATTTGATTTGAATCATCAATTATTTGAAGTGTCAAAAGAAGTTTTCAAGTCGAAATTGAAAGTGTCATCTTAATCTTCCATTCATTTTTGAACAAGAAATTGCTAAAGTGTCGCTTTGAGAAAAGATAGTTCAGATCTGTACTCAATTTTCTTTTCGTCATTCTCACATTAAGGAAACTAAAAAACAAATACATGCACATTTTAATTTAAACTGCATGCGGAAATTGATTTAGGACAGTGCATCTTAGTGTGTGCTCTCTACTCTATGTTGAAATAATTTTACTTCTCTTTCCTTAGTAGCTAGGATTTTCGTTGCAAAAAGAATGTAAATGACTCCTTATCATCTTAGATTTCATATTTAGGAATTGTCTATCTACATCACATGGTGAACCTTAAAATCAAACTTCTTTAGAAAGATCAATTGTAAAATAAACCTCAATGAACATAAAAATGCTTTGGAACCTAATGCACAACATCTAGAAGTCTAGGCTAGAGACATATTCTGGCATCGTAAAGCCTGGTAACTATCGTTTTCATCGTAGGTTGGGTGATTCCTCCTCCTTGATACGACAAGTGTCAGTACAGACTTGTGCTCCCACGTACCATCAAGTACATATTGGGAGACCACAATAGGCTACATCCTTTATCCTTAGAAATCTGTGTCTGCCGTCGTATTGATCGCAATGCACTGAACACAAAATTCAGGAAGATTGAATACCGTACATAAAATGTATTTTGTAGTTTTTCATTTGGTTTGGTAATCCCTCTGTCTAGATCTCAGAGTAGTCACTTTCATTCCTTTTCAGACTCCTTAAAAGAAAAGGTCCATCTGAGCACTTGTCACTTCAGGCTCATTAAAAATCGAAGGCGATTAGAGTCATCTTTAGCTTTTTCTTGACTCTTTAAAATTGAAAAAGAAAGTTGCATCGAAGCATGATAAAATTTGTTTAATTCGGAATAACATTTTCCCCTTTTTATTTTGAGTTAATCAAGTAATCCGCAATCATGGAAGAAATTCAATCAAAACCCCGTCGTTTATGGAGACTAATGAGTCAGCTGTCTTTGACTCCGAAAACGAAACCATTCCGAGCCAAGCGATCTTGTTTAACTGGTTCAAAGTCTCCTTGTTTATTTGAAAATTTTGTTTCAACATCCTTAGAGACTCCAGTTACTCCAACTATTTCTAGTATCCCTACCTCTAGAAAAGAAGTTCTGCAGTTACAAGAGGACATTAGAACTGATCCTAGTGTAACAGTAAACACTTCTATTCTCGAACCAGCTCCATCTAGGGCTGGTTCGAAGGTGTCACCCCTCCAGCATCTGTCGCTGTAGAGTCTATACCTTCTTCGACACCAGAAATATTTTACAGACCTGACGGTCTACCTCTTCCACCTGGACTGATTGTTATAGAAGAGATTGTGGAGGATATTCCATCGAGTTCTCCATTGCATTTTGGAACTAAGATCCACCTATATCCCTCTACTATAGAAGTTAGTCACCCTTCATCGTAAGTCCTTATAGAATCACTAGGAATGTTTTTGGATAGACTTGATATGTCTCAGCAACCTTCGACATCTAGGACTATGTCATCCGATACAACAACCATAGAACCTCCTACCACCACTTTAACAATTTTCGATGGTGTACCATTTGTCCCAACTAGTTCTCAACCACTAGATGGAGTCCACCAAGGGACTGTGTCAACAGTATGGTCTATGCCTATTTGTTCATCCGGAACCCTATCTGGAATTTCTTATGTTGAGTCTCAGCAAATTGATCATTCACAACAGTATCAATTTAGGCAACCCAGTCTCCAAAGGACAATTTTCCCTTTGAGCATTGGATTGCCACCATATGGGGGCAGTATGCCTTTTCATTGTTCCCTTTGGGAGAACAACCATATGAGAGTTCACAACAGAATTCGGGTGAAGCTAGAATCGCATCCAGTGTTAGGGTACCTATACTGCCTCAACAACGGAGAGTTGTATATTCAATGCAACAAAATCAACCTGTGTCGAACATTCTCACTACACCGGCTATTGTGATGGTGTCACAAGTACAAGTGTTGTCTATTGTATGTCAACCTTCAGTCTCTCAAGTTGTAATGCAACAACCTCTTGTCTCTGTGACTCAATCACAGCTACCGATTAGTGGCTCCTTAACTGAAGCGACTTAGGCTCAAATGGGTATTACAACCCCTCATCTTGGTCAAACATCTAGTATTGGACAACAACAAATGGTCTCGTAGCCATGGCTAGTGGAATATCAACAACCGCAATTCCAGAAAGCTTACCGAGGACCTGAGCAACAAAGATTTGCAGGTAATGGGCAGCTGTATATTCAAAACGGTTGCCAACAATCATATTATAATGGTTATGCCCATCAACCTTATCAAAGTTATCAACATCAAATACATTATGCTGGTATGTAAAGACCCACAGCTGAGGCGATCCCATCTTATCCAGGGTATGCTTCACCGAACCTAAATCAACAGTTTCCTTTCGTAGAAACTTTAGAATTACCATATTTCAATCAGCTAACAAATTATCCAATGGCTTACACCCCTTGGTGGCCAGCGATTCCTCATAAACTTCTGTTAGATATTCCTAAATTCAATGGAAATCTGGGTCAGGATCCATCGAATCATGTGATGACCTTTCATCTGTGGTGCTTGTCCAACACCCTCAATGATGATTCAATTAGGCTTCGCCTTTTTCAGAGAACGTTAATTTCTCCAACAGTGAAATGGGACATAAAATTTCCTAGGGCTTCATTTGATAACTTTAGCACCATTGTCGCCACCTTTTTAACCCATTTTCAGTTACCCATAAGGTATGAAACAGGAATGAATCTTCTTACCAACTTTAAGCAGACAACAGCCACTCACATATCTGATCATATTCATGAGTGGCAACGTTGTCATACAATGGTAAATACATATGTTCCTGATAAACTGGTAACTAAATGGTTTATTAAGTCATTGTTACCTTCTGTTACAGAAGATGTTGCCAAGGGAGGAGTTGTCACTGAAGAGCAAGTCATTTCTCATGTGCAATATCTAGACTTGATCTATACTCATTTTGGCATGCTCTACGACAAAATTCCTGATGCTCCTAGATCAGAGTTTTCCATTCCTCCTCCTCCTAAATCAAATAGGGACACTCATGCCAACGACGGTGTGATTGGTACCTCCAATATGCAAACTGCGAAGGCCTCATCTGGTAAAGCCATTGCAGTTTATAGTAAAAAGGCAAATGACAAACTTCCTATCTTGGAGGTTAATGTCGTGTCGATTGACAAAGGCAAAGAACCGAAGCAACCAGGGGGAAAGAAGAAAAAAAGGAAAAAAGAAGAAACAGGATGATTCGTCTCCTGAAAAATCTTCTAAAAACCCTTTTGGGCAAAAGAAACCTAGTCAGCCATGTCTCATATGCGATGAAGACCATTGGACGAGAGATTGTTGACATAAAGATAATATTAAGAAGTTCTTTAAGAGTTCAAAAACCTCATCGGTATTGACCGAACCATTTCCAAACCCATAAACCAATCTGGTTGCTAGTGACAATGCTTCTCCATCCCAAGTGCTTATGTTGTCCATTTCTAAACAGCAAAATGATGCTTTGATATCGAAAATGAGTAAATCTTACGGGAATCCACAACTGTCGAACAACAAGGCTGTAGATCAACCAAGTAGTTCGACAACAACTTCAACCAAAGTTGTGCCACCCATCATTCCTAAGCTAATGATAAAGATGCCAAAGGGAGTAGTACATAAAATGACATTTAATCCTCATGCTCGAGTAGCATAGAATTATAATATTGTAGAGGATCTGGGCCAATCACCATCCATTATGTCGAAACTTGAAGTACTGCAAAATTTACCCTCCCAAAAGCAGGCTCTATTATCAGTAATAGGTGGGATTGACCCAATGGATTCCAATCTTGTGGCCTTTAATCATAAAGGATATGAACCTCAGTTACCAGCTCAACTCGCTTTCCTCATCAAAGTGGAAGCCCTCAACAAAACTGTTCATTGAACAATTATTGATAAGGGGGCATCTACATGCATTATGTCAATGAGTTGCTAGAAAACTTTAGGCTCACCACCCTTGACGCGATCATCAATGACATTAAAATCATTCGATGGATGAACATACACCCCTTACAAGATCTTAAGTAACTTGCAAGCTGAACTGGGGGGCAAGACAGTAGAAATTGATGTTGAATTTATCGATGGAAACCTTGATTACAAAATCCTACTGGGAAGTCCCTGGATTTATGCTATGGCTGCTATTGTGTCAACATATTCTAGAAATATTGCATTTCATTTTCAAGGAGGAATTACAATTGTTGATCAACAAACCTTCCTCCCCAACAGTTCACAATTTACGGGAAGCATTCCAATGATCCATGGAAGCTCTCAATTGCTTCAAAATATCAGACTAGGCCTCCTAAAAGACCCTACCTTAATGGGTAATTTTTCCCTACCGCCTCCAAATAATCCGGCAGAAGTGGCCACAGTGGAAGCTTGCAATATGATATCTTCTATATCTACAAGGATTCAAAAGATTTCTAAAAATTTTGTTAGCATGGATCATCGTTCGGTATTCCCTCCAAGCCCAATAGAAATATTGTAGCAATCAATATTCTTGGCCTGTAGAGCAAACCCAAATCAACACTCATAGAGTGTTTGGATAGATAGGTCTAAGGAATATGGCACCTCCTCATATCCTTGGTCGCATGTACATTCTACAGAGAAAGGAATCATTAAGTCAATGGTGATAAGAGAGGCACCATGGGAAGATTACCACCATCGTTCCCATCTTCTGGATAAACATGAAGATTATTCCAATGACCTTAACCATCTTTCAGTTTTTTATTTTCTATCAAATACTATAAATATGGTGGATTCTGAGTGAAATCAGTATCTCTTGAACCTTCATTCCATCGAAGTAATTGCTATGAGTAGTATGGTGAAGGTAATGAAGCTTGGGGGGCATGCACCTAGTTGTAAAGATAAGCTTCGTTGTAGGTTACGTGATATAGTTGTAAAGATAAGTTTCCTTATAGGTTATGTGATTGTTCTGTCACACCATTCACCTTTTTCTATTCTGGATGAAGGCATCCTTCTTCACCGCAGTGATTTCCATCTGGTTACAAGAGACTCTCCTTTTCATCATGCTGGGGGCATGAAAACCACATGAGCAGGTTCACGTGAAGTTCAAGCTCATTAAAAAATAAACCTAGCAATGAGAATACATTCCCTAGAGTTCAAGATCATAAAAAAATTAACCCACCTTGGATAAATAACCTTTGTGATCACATTACTATCAGCTTTTGAGCCTTGGTCGTGTTCTTACCATCACCTCCACTATTTAGCCGATCATCCGCCTCCACTTGATTGTTTACCCTTTTCAATAACAACTGCGATGAGCGATTCTATTAGCCATCTTCTTTACATTGCCATGATTGAAAATTTCAAACCTTACATGGAACTAGCTACTACCCAAAAATATCACTCGTTCCTCAAAGGTGAGTCTCTTTTAAGCTCTTTTTAGACTCATAAAATATAAAAATATTGCAGAGAAATTGGCCTATCCAGCTCATTAAAGTGATTGGAAGTGCCATCCCTCCTCTATATTTTAATCTTTTTTCACCTAAGGGATCATTACACAAAAATATTGAGCGCTTATCTTTTTTGGGTCGTTAAAGTGATTATAAAGTCATCCCTTTTGTATTATTTTATACTTTTTTGAGCTTAAGGGATTATACTATGAAAAATGATTACTAGAGTTTCCTTTCTGTCTCTTTTCAGACTCTCTAAAATTGAAAAGGACCGAGTTATCTTTGTTGTTAAACTCGTTAGAACAATAGGAACAAACTTGTCCATTACAGACAAGAGCGATTTTCCTTGTCGCTACGCTTGCTAAAACATAGCGACAGGTTTTCCCGAAGGGAAAATTATAGAACAAGCATATGTTATCCTCCTCAAACTTGACAAAAATAAAGAGGTACTGGTCATAAATGACTAGGGAAAATTGGGAAGAATACTTGAAGAGCTTTATTGGTCATAGGTCGCTCTTGAACATGACACTTTCACTTCATCACCATGATTGAGTCGGGTCGGGTTATTCTGTTCACCAGTCATATCACCATTGGTCCACCGTACCATCCATTTTTGGGGTTAATGCTACCAATCCATTTTCAGTGTCGCTGATATGTTCAAGCAAAATCGCTCAGAGAATTCACCAACCAAGCTTACGCATCATTTGCTGCAATACCTTCACGCTCCATTCTTTCATGACTGCCACCCTGAACCTTGTACCATTAGATTGTTTTCACCTCCACAAAATCATTTGCTCCATTCCGCGTCGTAGATGTGGGGTTCACTAAGGCCCTCCTACGACAGGTCACTTTTTGTTGACATCAGCTCATTATCCAAGAAGTTGACTTAGGAACAACCCTTTCAGTACTTTGAAGCTTGCATGCCTCAATGGCAAGTTTTTCACTTCTGGCGATAGGTTTACATCAACTGCCTTCAACCGAAAGATTTTATGTGGTGTTTGACATCGTCTCATATATTCACACCATGCGAATCATACTGCAGTACCTTGAGGGTCATTATCATTATCGATGATTCCTCTTGGGCCTGTTAACAGCTTACATCATTGGTTGGTAATTAGGAAATGTCTTTTCATGTTCGACATCAAAACATCTTTTCACATGGATCAAATCATACTTTAGGCGAAGATTGAACAAGTTTGAAGACCTTGGATCTAGCTTCATCCATCTGGGCTGCGATATATTCAGGAAAAATAAAGACATAAATTGTACATCATAGCTGCACAGATAATTATCCAAGCCAAGGGATGATGGCTCTACCAGAATCATCAATCTGCCACACAAACGGTTATCTATCCTATGTACATGAAAACGAGTTTATAAAGTTGAGCATGGGAATGCCTGCCTCAGCTAGATCATGAAAATATTATGAAGATAATGTATTTTATTGTATCTTATTATAGGTTTCCTTCCAGTTCGAAAAACCTCGGATCCTCATGACAAAGCATTTCACCTGACATCAAAAGCTTTACGACTTCATGCTTTAGGGGGCAACTGTTATAGACATATTTGGGCACTACAACCCCAATCAGATATGCCCATAAACCAAGGGACTCTAATCCGATAAAAGTGTTGTTTCATACCCTAAAGGAACAAGGTCAGCTGATTACATCATTTCCCAGAAGTTCTCCCTGAAAAACTGCTCAGAATTAGTCAAAACTAGACCATACAAACTACTCCATGCTGAGGGTGCGATGCATCTCATCTGTTACACATAGAGGGTTTGATGCATACTAAAAATCCCTTCTATAGGGTGTGATGAGTGAGAGTAGACAAATGGCAGAGGTAGTTTTCTAGGTGGAAACCTAGAGAATCTTCTAGATACTGCTCATTTAACACTTCCCTCTCTGAACTCACCCAGGGATGAGTAAGAGATCATGAAATCTCCAAGTGGAACCAAAAATTATTAGTGAAATGACACTAATCAAAATCCTAGAAGCTGACTCACCCACCTACAAATATCAATATATGGATCCCTCATCTTAGAGATCCAGAGGCTGGAATTTTGTATTTTGTAAGGAAGTGTTGTTGGTTTCTCTGGTGAAACATTGTAGTGTTGGGTGATCTAGCTTTTCATGAGGTGAAGAGGGCTTTCATGCTAGGAGGATGGAACTAGGTTACACCGCTGGGTTGTAATCCTCTCTTCTACTACTTCTATCGATAAAGCTATTTTAGTTTTCTTCCATATGCTTATACATCTCTGAATCTTGTATTTATCTATGCATTTGTATGGTTAATATACATCTAATCCTATATTGTTTATGGTTATAGATCTCTATGCTTTGATGGTATTATTTTAATTTGAATGTACAAGTGTTATTTGAAGCATGACAAGTGAGGAAAGAGTGGCGAAGCTCTATCAAAGGAGGGAGGAAACAAGCAAAGAGCCAAGCGAAAGACTGAGTTTGGTACTCTATGCTTCTCTTTCATGTATTTCTCATAAAGGAAGACACAAGTAACTTTATTTTGTTTATTTCTAAGATAGCTACTCGTCTTAGCGGGACTAGCATCTCTGAATGGACACTAGGTTTCCTGATAACACTCCTCCCTCACTAGTAAGCTTCTTCCAACCCTCCTCCCTCGTCAGGTTGCTTTTGTCTCTTTTTTTGGGGTGGCTGTCTTTATTGGAAAGCATGCCCCTTCTTAATCTAGTAGTATTACAATGAATGTAGACTTCTTACAATATTCAAGTAATATCTCCATTACAATGAAGTGTAGTCGTCTTATACTCTTTTAGAAAGATCCCTTTCATTGAGAACCCACTGAACAATGTATTTATGTGATTTGAGTGTTGGCGGGGATTATCATCACCCTTGGTTAACCATTGAACCAAGACCCCATGGACTTGCTTCGAAATTTGATTTTCCTTCACCACCCTCGGTTAACCATTGAACGAAAACCCCATTGACCTGCTTTGGAATTTGATTTTCCATTTAGCTTTTTCGCAGGATCTGAAGGCACAGATGTTATCAAACTTACTTTCCTCACTTATTGTCAAAAGTTTAGAACCTCTAGCATTTTTCCAGACATTTTGTGAGTTTTCTTTATAGGTTTCCTTTCATTTGATTTGTGTGAAGCTATGAACTCCATCTCTGCATTAACACAGTATAATACCTATTGGGAGAAAGATTCAAATTTTGCACCTCTCTCATGCAAGAGCAAAGGTTTTACCAACTGCCCCTAAGGTAATTTCCCTTGCCAAAGATAATGATACCATTCATCCTGATAGCAAGAAATAACAATGCTCTTTCCACTTTTTAACAAAGGGAAATGCATATCACTGGTAAATTCGCTAGGCAACTGCTCGGTGAATTCACTGGGCATTCCTCATTCTGAGGAGAATGGTACTAAGCGTGCTTTGGATTTTGCATAAGCTAGATGGGTATTATAAAAATATATTTTTTAAGAGTTCAGTTCAACATCTTACTCATGGGAATTGAATCTGGGTGGGAAGGGTAACAATCATTCTTTGAATCCACTCATTATCCAAGCCAGAGCCACTTTCCATCCATAAAGCTAAATCCACTTCTCATCAGTCAAGAAAAAACTAGTTTTGATCCACCCAACCTAGACCCAATTCACAACGACAATCTTGTTCACTAGCTACTTTATGCTATACATATCATTTTCACATTGTTCCCAAAGTGTTTAGAGCACATTGGGACAAACGAATGATAGATATTATACACACCATTTTATTACTGATGTGTAATGAAATATCGATCTTAGCATATGCATGATAGCAAAGCAACCACCTTTTTAGCGTTTCAATATTTTTATAGATATTCTTCTCCATCGGGTCTTTTTACTTGACCTTTTATGTGTTTTTTGTCATTTAAAATAGTAGGGCACAACTTCTCAGGAGATGGATTTGTTAGAATGGTATTCTCTTTCCACATCTTGAAAACCAATTCTATTTTTCTATGGCCATTTTTTTCTTTTTCAACATCTGGGAAATGCACTTGCACTTACATTAGTCTAATCCCACACAATAAATAGTGTCCCTAAAATGAAATTTAATCAACTTTAGTGGATTGAAATAGAGAGGAATTATTAAGGGTACTAGAGCTCTATCATATGTTTAAAATCACTCTTATATATTTATCTATGGGGTTCATAGGAACAGGCAGATGAGTGGAGAGAGCAGAGTTTAACAGAGAGCGTTGACTCTCTCTTCCCAAAGGAGGAAAGTATAAGAAACCTACTACATTTGGATATCTTAAATTTGATTTCTCCCCTATTAAGCAGAGAATTGAAAATACATTTTATTTACTAGGTAGGTGATTGATGCCACAACAGCTAACATAGAGGACTCAGGAACTCTAAACTTAAATATTGTTGGATCGAATGATTTATATTCCTCATAGGTATTAGGAAAGCCATCCGAACTAAACCAAAGGGATATTACTAACTCAGAGGTACGATTGTTGAAGATTTTGGTTATTTTCTCTATTGAACATGTAAGGGAACCTGTGTGATGATGATCTATGTAGTTAAGTAGGGATGTATTAAGCAGGAAGTGAAAACTGACATTAGCAGGGGTGCTTCTCTATTTCTAACAATGTACATCAGGTAGAGGCAAACGACTTTTGGAGACAGCTTAGAAAAGTTAAATTTGCAACAAGATCATGTGATCTTCAATGAAGAAGGCAAGGAAAATCCCAAGGGGGATAAAATGAATGAGGAGGTGTAGAAAAAAACTTCCAATGAAAAAGAAATTCTTACGAGGTTTCAAGAGGACGACACAGGAAGTGAACATCAAGACATCAAAGAGAATGCTCTTGATGGTAAGTTTTTATTTTCCTTGGTTAACTAATCTATGATGTTGGTAGCCTACTGTAAGGTAATGTCTATTCAAACTCCGAAGGAAATGGTTGTTGTAATGTAGACCATTTGCAACTTGAAGAAAGAGCAACAAAAGTTTTGCGGAGGGTAAAATTGTTGCAAATAATACTGAGAGGGGGAGGGGGGGTTGAATCAGTATTATCACATCAATAAAACTTTTTCATTTCCATAATCAGATTCATATATTCTACTTCCACAACTTCTTATGATTAAGTTAATTGATATTCAATGAGTGCATTAGAACATTATCAACCATGTTATCAGTTAACAGATGTAGTCACATAGAATAGATCACCACACATAAGGCACACACATGAACACCATGATATAAGGTGGAAACCCAATGCGGGAAAAACCACCTGCTGCAAGTCATCTCAATCTTCTTCTTAATAAGAAAATCCTTTTACAATATTTCTGTACTGGTGTAGTCTTATACCAGTACGCAGGCTTCTACCTGCAGAGAGCTACAACCCTCATAGTTCTTGTACTAGCCGATCAATTTACTAGTACGTAGGCTGCTACATGCTATAATGCTCCAAAGATTTCAACTGTTACTAGAAGGGAGCTACCACCCCTTAGCTCTTGTACTAGCTAAGATACTAGTACGTAGGTGCTGGCCTACAATCTTCTTTCTCTCCTCCAGGTACCACGTTTCATCAATTTTCATACTGGATACACTGAAGCACAACACATAATCTGAAGGGCCACATTTCATCTAATTTTCATACTGGACCCAATAACCACATTGAAGCTCATAATCAAACAACCTTCTGAATCACCCAATCACTAGATCAATACAATGAGAGTCATCAATCAGATCTAGTCCATCAGATCACATAAAGATGAGTCATTAAGAACCTGATCCATTCATCCATCAATGTATACATTTAATCAATCACTACTGTTATCAGAACTTAATACCAGAAATCAGACATCACTTCAAAACCCAGAACACAACAATGATAAACATGGATAGCTAAGTAGATTTCATGAGAAGTACGCAGCTTCACCCATATAATTCCTGCGTACAAGTACGCACTGTTCTTCTGTGGCGCCACGGACCTCCGCAACTGTGCCTTCTGTGGTGCCGCGCACCTCTGCACTGCGCCTTCTGTGGCGCTGCGTACCTCCGCAGCTGCGCCTTCTGTGGCGCCACGGACCTCCGCACCTGCAGCGTTTTTGCGCCTGCGTATCTCCGCGCTTTTATTTCGCTGCACTTGCGTGCCTGCAGGTATAGTTAATTTCAAGACTTCAAGAATAACCCAGACTGTCAGATCTATAGATCTGATCATGCGCCGAAGTGATCTCAACCCCTCAGTAGATTCGCCTTATTTAGATCTAGACATTACTCCAAGAGATCATAGTATTTCAGATCTAGCTCTCATAAGATGTTCAACCCAAAAACATGCTCAAGCCAAATGATCTCCTTTGCTTTATATAGGCAAGCTCTTC
>APFE030237225.1:0-33409 GCA_000404065.3 Pinus taeda
ATGCTTGAGGAGGAATCCAAGTTATGTAAAGAGCTCTATATATAGCTGAAGCATCAATGTACAAAGGGTTGGAAATTTTATGAAAAAGCTTGTATTTGGCTTATGTAAGACTCAATTTCATTAATACATGTTTGGCTTTACTTCTCAGGATTCATGAGGATTGTTTATGTTCAGAATATGTGATGTTGTCCTTTCCCTAATTCTTGCAGTGTTATGGATGTATAATCACTCAGAATTCAATGAATGTGCTCTGACTTCCTGTATACATTTATAAATTGACTGTGTGGTTCTATATGAGTTTGTATTCTGAATGTTTGAATGCTGAATGCCTTGACTTCCATGTAAGGTTGAGCTCATTTTTTTATTGAGGTGTATTGACTCCATAAGCCCAATGGATAGTTGTTAAATTTGTTTCCACCATTTATATTTCTCAGAGTTGTTCTATTAGAGTCAACCATCTTATCTTTAATCAAAATCATTAACCCATCTAGAGAGAGCCCTCTCAGGTTGAGGAGGCTAAGCCTCAGCCTAAAGTAGGTTTGAAACAGTTACTTGAGGTCTTCCTGGTCTGCAGCCTTCCAAGGTCTAATTTTGAGATAACAGAAGTTATGATATTGTAGGGTTTGGGATGAAGTAGGGTTTGGGGTAAAATAGGGTTTGGGATTTTGTAGAGGGATAGTGTAGAATTTTATGAGAAATTTTTAAGGGAAATGTTGGTGAATATGGGGGGAATAAGAAACACAAACGTGGGACAACCTTGGCAGCATATAATCTTAAAACCCTAGCAAACTAGGCCTTTGAATCCACACAGCGACTTAGGGTTTTTACATTTAGTTTCATAGCATAGCTAGCATAATTTATTTACATACATCTTGCCAAAATGAGTACAAGGCATGGACTGAAGTATACCTGTAGTTTTCTTGAGTTAGAAAAAGATTTGAAAACTTGTTGGCGAATTTCTGGGCAGAATTCCCAATGCGTAGCGCGCCTTGCCTAACGTGTAGCGCGCCCCTGGTGCGTAGCGCGTGAGTGATTTTGCACTGGGAAAACTGTGTTGATGCGTAGCGCCCCCTGGGTGCGTAGCGCGCCTTAGCTGATGCGTAGCGCGCCCCTGGAACTAGCCCGATTTGCTCAATAACTTGTAAAATCACCCTAGCATGGATGCATTTTCCTCTTGAGATGTAAATGGGTTGGTTATGAGGAGAGATGCCTTTATATAGACTCCCTTTTGATTTTTACTTGACCAAAACCCACTTTCTAATGTTTGGATGTTGACACTTTTTCAAATTAATAAACTCTGACTTTTTGGTTTCCCTTTAAAACAAATTGGTTGAAATAATAATTTCTTCTGATAATTTTTGCAGGGATAGCTCTAATATGCTTTGGCAAAGGAGACCAAGGCTGCACTTCAACATTTGAAGAACTTGAAATTTTGACAAAGTTTTACAAAAATGAGATAATGACCTTTGTTTCTCAGAAACAGAGTTTTGAAAACAAGGTGAAAATTTAACTGTACAATGATGAGAATTATTGAAATGATGCTTTATGAAGGACATCCCTCTGGCCTGCTAGTCCTTTATGACCTCTCAAGACAAAAATTGACTCAACCCTAGACCTAAGACCTTGAAATTTAAAACAAGATAAATGACCCTTTGAAGATTTTATTCACTCAAACAAACCTGAACCAGTAGTGCCAAACAGGAGGGGAATAAAAGACACAAACTCCTCCAACAGAGTTATGGCATGCCTAATAGAATGCAACATGATCACACTGATGGGACACCTAATTATGAAATGCAAAGAGCTTTGATCTCTGGTGGAGGGCTACTAGACCGACTCTAACATTCTCGTTAACCAACTTTTCTTGGTTTTAATTGACTCAGGAGATATTTTAAGATATGTTGGACCAAAAATAGTAGAAAGTTGTAAACTAAAAACAAAAAAAATGTAAAAAAACTTGGCTAGTGCAATTGGCCACTAGTACCAAGAGAAGAGTCACTAGTCAAGTGAAACAATGTCAATCAAATTTAAATGGGTATATGAACACGATATATCTAAATGTACTTCCCCTTGGGTCTTATGACATATTAATTGGAATGGACTGGCTCGAGTAGCAGACAACACTTATAAACTGCCTAACAAAAATTGTGACCTGTGTAAATCCGCATGGAAAAACCCACATCATTCACAGTGTGCCAAAACCAATCTCAATTAGGAAAATTACCACCTTGCAAATGAAGAGGAGTCCTGTAAAGGATGCCAAATATTTATGGTTCAATTAGAAGAAACTGAGTAGCAAAGTAAAGAGCTAGAAGAAAATGTTGTTCCAGTTATTAATGAATTTTTGGATTTTTTTTTCCATGGAGATTCCCATCTTACCACCCCATCAAGATATATACTTCTCCATACACTTGGTACCTAGTGCAGCCTCGGTGTCCATAGATCCTTACAGGATGAGCCCACTGGAATTAATGAAATTGAAAATGCAGCTGCAGGACCTGCTAGATAAAGGGTACATTAGGCCTAGTGTGTCATCATGAGGAGCACATGTACTTTTTGGTAAGAAAAAAGATGGTACGTTTAGGATGTACATTGACTATTGTCAGCTAAACAAGATGAGTATTAAAAATAAATATCCCATGCCTCACATTGATGATTTATTTGATCAAGTAAGGGGAGCTACTATATTTTCCAAAATCGACATAAGAACATGATATCATCAACTAAGGATTAAGAATGAGGACATTTATAAAACAACATTTAGAACCCGATATGAACACTATGAGTTTGTAGTGTTACCATTTGACCTGACCAATGCTCCCGCAACTTTCATGTGTCGAATGAAGAATTTACTCACCAAATATTTGGATAAATTTGCATTGGTATTTATTAATTATTTTTTGGTATATTCCAGGAATGAGGAGGAGCATTAGGATCACTTAAGGTTGGTGTTACAAACCTTAAGGGAAAACAAATTATATGCTAAATTTAGTAAGTGTGAATTCTATAAAACTAGAATCCAATATCTAGGGCATATAATCTCAAAGGAGGGGTTAGAAGTTGATTCAGATAAGTTGAAGGTCATGGTTAATTGGCCTATACCCAAAGATGTAGCTATTATTCAGTCATTTAGGGGACTCGCAAGGTACTACCCTAGGTTTCTTGAAGGTTTTTCCAAATTAGCATATCCCATTACCTCCTTACGGAAAAAGGGAGTAAAATATTAATGGTCGGTCGAATGTTAGAGGAGTTTTGATAAATTAAAACATGCACTTACCATAGCTCCTATCTTAAAATTGGCAGATCCAAACAAGGAGTTTACAGTGTGTACAGAAGCATGTATGGAGGGACTGGGAGGAGTTTCGTTGCAAGATAATTTTGTAATAGATTATTAATCAAGAAAGTTGAATAATCATGAAAGAAATTATGATGTATATAATCTGGAATTAACAGTTGTTATACACGCCTACATGGAGGCACAATCTGTTAGGTAAGAAATTCACTTTGTTAACAAATAATTTCAGCCTAAAGTATTTATTCAACCAGATAGGCCTCAATGCAAGACATGCTAGATGGATGGCATTTCTCAGCGAGTTTCAATTTGACATTAAGCATATGAAAGGTAAAGAAAATAAGGTAGTTGATGCTCCAAGCCGGCACACTCACAACTTAATGGCAATAACAGTTAGTAGTATTAAAACAAATTTCTTAGAGAAAATTAAAAAATTTACACATAGAGATCCCAAGTATGTGATGAGCCTCATCATTGGGTAATTATATGGGCCTTAATTGGACTTAATTCACCTCCTACCTTAGTCAAACCAACTATTCTCACAACTTATTGCATAATTTTGACTATATTTTGTTTATGGGATGAGTTAGAGTTGGATATTTTTCTTTGTGGTCTAATGTGCATGTAATGTAGGAATAAATGATAAAATCGAGGAAAAATGCAGGCATAAAGGATAAAAACAAGAAACTGTGGCAAAGACCTTGGTAAAAAATCGAATGGGACAAGGGAGAGGAATTATAGGAGGTAAATCCTCCTCATTTACTAGCCCTTCATTCAAATATTCCTCCAATTAGCTCGAAGTGCAAACAACCAAATCATGAGGACTAGAAGACAGTCGAGCAACTGAAAAGGACATAAAATAGTTTATCTTGAGTGGGGAGCCAAGCCTCCCTAATGGGAAGGAAGTCATTGGATACTTTATATGTATAAGTAGAGAGGCTTAGGACCTCATTAGGATTCAGACTTTTATTGTAAAACTCTACTTTATCTTTGAGCTATAAGACTTGTTACAATTTTTTATGTAATCCGTGGTTTTTATAATAAATTTCAGTTCTATTTTGAGCCAACACTGAGTTAACTCAGAGGGCTGAAGCTCTTGGGTTAGGGCCAAACCCGAGTAACCAAAGCTCCTCTTTATTGTATATGTATGCTAGCATATATTTCTTTTATGTTCATTTGCTTAAGTAGCTTCCTGGTTCTATTCATTTGCTTAAGTAGCTTCCTGGTTCTGTTCATTTGCTTAAGTAGCTACATCTCCATTTACAGTAGTATAGCATAGATTCCTGGTGTTCTGTTTATTTTCTTAAGTAGCTGCATTTCATTACAGCAGTTCCTGCTTTTCTGTTCATTTGCTTAATTAGTTGCATTTCCATTTACAGTAGTGTAGAGTAGATCATTAACAGGTTAACTAGGAGAAAAAGGTCACCATAAGGTTGTCCACAAGTGTCTCTGCCTCACCTCCTCCCTCTGGGATCATCACTTGAGGAAGAGCCCCTACAGCAACCCGAAAAACACAGGTTTCTGGTTCTCGCATGAGCTTTGAAGTTTATTGTTTAATGAAGTTACTTGTTTCAGTTCATTTTCATCATTTTCCCTCACTCTCGGTCCACCTGCACCCTCACTGGTTTTGTTGTTTTTTTTCATTTGAAATGTCCTTCATCATGTTCTTCATGCATTGTTTCCTCACCGTTCGATCCACAGCAAACTTTCCCAATTACCGTCTGATTCATTCGTTTACCCAACGGCCATCACTCGTGAAGTCTTCAACCTTCTTTATGCGCTCTAATTTCTACCATCGATTTGTCTCTTTATCCAATGACTATCACATCACCTAAATACTTTATGTGCTCCAATCTCCACCGTCGATCTCTCTAGCTTGATCTGATGGCTATCACATCACCCAATCACCAACTAGCTTGGCCAATCTTCACGTCAATTTGTTTAACCTGATCCAACGGCTATTGTACAATCTCACACTAATTCTTGCATGAATGTTATCTACCCAAAAGCACGTGAGAAAAGTGGTTTTATCATGCTGTGTGGCTCAGTTAGGCTAATCACGTGAAATTTCAAAATATAGCTTACAGCTTTGAGGGTGCGCGAGAAACTACTTACCGCCTTCAAAGCCCGCTCCATCATTTCCACATGTTTCTTTTTCCCGCGATATGATCTCCATCATTCATCTGCCGATTAATCTTGTCCATCCATCTCTTGAATTAGCCTCCACGATAAGATCTCTGCCATTCATCTCCTGTTAACCTTGATTGTCCATCCATTCACTAATCACCCGTGATAAGATCTCCACCATTCATCCTGATTCATTACCCCTGTTCGTCCATCTATTCACTTAAGCCTCCGCAATAAGATCTTTGTCATTCATCCTCTGTTTGTTGATCGATCTAATGGTCCCTATGCACTACTGCGTCCTTACATCCTCCTTTCACCAATTTCAATCTTCAACCATTCTTCTTCTTGAAAACCGATATAGCTTAGTTTCTTTACTTACACCTTAGTATAGTTTGATTCCTTTTACCTCTGCAACTTAGGTAGCAGCGTTAGGTTAGTGTTGATTTAGAAATTTTGTTTAGCATAGTTGTTTAGATGGTTAGATAGGGTATGGTGTGGTTTATCATTACATGTTATTTTCTTCAATACTGCAGTAGAGTAGCTCTCTCTTAGGATAGATTTTCTCTTCTTCCATCAAATAATTAGGATTCTTCTGACCCTATAGAATTCTGTCTTGGAACCCCTAGGGTCTCTTTCCAGATGAACAGTGACAATAGGCAAGACCTTCACTTCTACTTGTGCATATAGCACTGTCACCTCCAAGTTTGTACGAACCCCGGGTTGATAAGTAAAGCTAGTAGCCTTGGGAGTTGCAACATTCTTGTTGCAATACCTAGGCTCATCAGTATGTTGAAGTAAAACATAGAACGAAACAGGTTCATGTACCAGGCTATGTAGAAAATGCAGAGAAACTGATGACTTAGAGAGGGAAACTGTATATCCCCATTGTACCAGAATTGAAGGAAATGATACTTGATGAGTATTATAAGAATCCATTTGTAGGACATCTAGGGTGCCAAAAGATGATTTCGACATTCAGGAGAGCTCTATTTTGGCTAGGCATGAAGATGGAAGTGGTGGAGTATTTATCAAAATGTATAGAGATTCAGCAGGTTAAGGTCGAACATCAACACCCAGTTGGGTTACCGAATGCCTTACCTATTCCTGAATGGAAGTGGGAGATAGTATCCCTAAAATTTATAACAAGTTTACCATGAACAAAGAAACATCATGATTCCATTATGGTTGTAGTGGATACATTAAGTAAGGCTTCCCATTTTATACCTATACAATCCACCTATGGCACAACTGAAATTGTTGATATATTTATGAAATAGATATTTCGATTGCATGGAGTTCCTAAAATAATAGTATCAGATCGAGATGCCAAATTCACCTTAACCTTTTGGAGGGGACTATTTGGAAATAGGGGTACCAAATTAAATTTTAGTACAACATACCGTCCTCAAATGGATTGACAAACTGAAAGAGTCAACCAAATTCTAGAAGATATTCTCAAAATGTATGTAATGGATAGGCCTATCAAGTGGGAGGACTATTTTCATTTGGTTGAATTTGCATTAAAAAACAACTATCAGAACTCCATCAAGATGAGCCCCTTCGAGGATTTGTATGGCAAGAAATGCCATACACCCCTCAGTTGGAGTCAACCAGAGGACATATTGGTTTTGGGGCCAGAATTATTGCAGATATAGGAATTTACAGGGTAAGTTCCTCAGATAGAACGCCAAAGGACACCGCTCACAAACAGATCACGGATCGATACACCAATATCCATGACATGATTAAAACCCTCAAAGAGGGAAACAGTCCACGACCTGAGCCAACGTGGCCACTTCACGCAATTTATTAATGTAAAGGAAATAAAATCTACATAAGCTTCTCTCATTAAAAGTCACCTAAAAGATGACCCACCATGCTCTTTAAATAGATATCATGGACCAATCGGGTTTTAAGCCACAAATCAAGTGTCGGTAATACCAAGGAGAGAATGAATTTTCTTATCACCTCATGTCTAGAACATATCATGACCGTGAGACTGTAAGTTACAAAAAGTACATACTAAAGAAACAGACTTTACCTAACTATACACTAGACCAAGTTGTACTTAATTATTTCCTATGTGTCAGAATATCCTAACATCCACCCTAAAGAAAAACTTGGGATAGGATTGAAGGATATACAAATATGACACAATAGGAGAAGGAAAGAAGCATTAGATCCTATCCTCCATTAAGGAAAACTTCCTGAACTCCAACCATAAATTGAAGTTTAGTAAAATTCACCTCTGTGAGAACCTTTGTAAAGATGTCTGCAACTTGATCATCGGTTGAACAATAGTGCACTTCAAGAACATGGTCATGGATGAGCATTTTGATGAAGTGCATCTATAGTTCAATGTGTTTGCTGCACTGATGTTGGATTGGATCTTTGCATAATTGAATGGAACTTTGATTATCACACCAAAGTGTAGTCGGATGTTGCTGCTTAAAACCAAACTCTGACAGGATCTAACAAAGCCATATGGCTTCCTTTCCAGCTTCAATGGTGCCATGATACTTTGCTTCTACTGAAGAAAGAGAAATGGCACTTTTTTTCTTGCAAGCCCGTGTAATAGGTCCAAAACCAAGAGGGAAGATATAACCTGCAGTAGACTTCTGATCATCAGGGTCACCAGCCCAATCAGAATCAGTGAAACCAACCAATAGAGGAGATGTTGTTGAACTGTAATGAATCCCAAACTGAACTATACCTCAAACATAAAGAAGTATTCTTTTTTCCAATGAATTTCACGTGGGTTTTTCATAAACCGAGAAACAAGGCCAACAACAAAGGAAAGGTCAGGATGGGTATAGATCAGATACAAAAGTTTTCCAACAAGCTGATGATATAAGGTAGCATCGACTTCAAGGGAAGTAAAAGTGACTAAAATTTTAGCTCCAGACTGAAGGGGAGAAGGGGGTAGCTTATAGTCTTCCATGTGAAATTGGCATAGAAGATCACAGACATACCTGGATTGGGAAAGGGAAATAACTTCTTTGGATTGCAAGACTTGAAGACCAAGAAAATAATGCAAGTGTCCTAAGTCTGTCATTTCAAACTGCTTAAGGTTGGACTTCACATGGTTTATAAGGTTAGGATCGCTACTAGTAAGGATAAGATCATCAACATAAAGAACAAGAATTATAAGAGACTTACCCACTTTCTTGGTGTAGACAGTATTGTCAAAGTGACACCTAGAAAAGCCAGTGTCTAAAAGAAATATATTCATTTCGGCATACCAAGCCTGAGGGGATTGCTTGAGACCATAAAGGGATTTCTTAAGCCGACATACAAGGCTAGAGTATGTTTATATAAATCCAGGAGGTTGTTCCATATAGATTTCTTCATGCAAGTGCCCATGCAAGAAGGCATATTTAACATCCATCTGATGGACTTCACATTGGAAAGAGGCAGCAAAGGAAATAAAAAAGCAGATAGAGTTCATTTTGGCAATAGGGGAGAAGGTTTTAGTATATTCAATGCCTTCAACTTGTGAAAAACCCTTAGCAACAAGACAAGATTTATGTTTATCAAATTTTTCATCTAGTCCAAACTTGGTTCTGTAAACCCATTTGCATCTAACAAGTTTTCGTCCCTTTGGAAGAGGAACAAGGTCACATGTATCATTTTCTAATAATGAACAATATTCATTCATAGTTGCGTCCCAATCTGGATGGCCTGAAGCATTTGCAAAGGTGTCAAGATCATAATTCGATGAAGCTTTAGCCAATAAATAAGAGGTTGTATCGAATGATAACGTGTATGACACTGATCTGTAGGATCACTTGCAAGAGCACCTGCTGCATCCTGAGTAGCGCAAACCCATTTTGGAAGCAGAGGAGTTGAAGGAGGATCCCGAGAAGGTGGGGGAGGATTGTCATTCTCGTTTTCATTAGCTGAAGAAGGAATATTTTCAGAAGTAGAAGGGATAGAGAGAGGTGGCACATCTGCCAAACTAGGATCGTAGGATGATATATTTTCAGCAAACTTTGCATCTCTTCTAATGATAACAGTTTTGGATTTAGGTTGAAGAAGTCTATATCCTTTGAGATCTTCAGAATATCCAACAAAAATATATTTTTCACTCTTAGGTTCTAAGGATTTATGTTTCTCACCTGCAATATGGGCCCATGCTTCACTTCCAAAAACACGAAAGTGACTTACATCTTGTTTAATTGAGCTCCATGCTTCTTTGGGAGTGATATTCTTTAAAACCTTAGTAGGAGTGTGATTTACTATGTAATTTTCACAGTTAATTTCTTTTGCCCAAAAATGAAGACTAAGTCCTTTAGATTGAAGCATACACATTAGAGGAATTTTGAGGTCTAAAATGGGTCTCCTAAGGAAATTATAAAATAATAGTGGAAATACTAAAATAAGATTAGATTACATCATCAAATTTCAGAGGGAAAAAAGAAAAAACTATGTTTTCAACTCATATTTTCAACTTATCTCCCTATGGGTTTACTCAAATTTTGAGTGGAAACAGTCGTTGGATGCAAAATTTGATTCCTCATCCAAGGAGTGCCCATGTTGCATACTTTTGATGGACCCTGCTACACGAAAAATGAGAAATACATGAAAAAGATGATTGCAATCACATTTTTTCATGTATTTTTCATTTTAAGTGTAGTAGGGTCCATCATAAGTATGTAGCATGGGTACTCCTTTGATGAGGAATTAAATTTTGCATCGAACGAGTACTCCCGCTCAAAATTTGAGTAGAACCTTAGGGAGATAAGTTGAAAATACGAGTGGAAAAGTATTTTTATTATTTTATTATTATTTTATATTTTTTTTTCTACTCCACAAATGGTGAATCATCCCCATGGTTGACATCATCATCTTGAATCTTGCTGGTTCTTATAAATTTTATTTTGGTTGTACATGTTTCTTAGGAGACCCATTTTAGACCTCAAAATTCCCTTAATATTAGCCATTTCCTTTAAGGTGCGATTCTTCCTTTCAGCTACACCATTTTGTTGTAGAGTATATGGAACAAAATGTTGCAATTGAATTCCATGCTCAGTGCAAATGTTGATGAAATTTTTGTTAACATATTCTCCGCCATTATCAAATCTTAGCTTAAAAACTTGATGTCGGGATTGTTTCTCAACAAATGCCTTAAAGGCCAAGAACATGTTAAAGACTTCACTCTTGAGTTTTAAGAAGTATATCCAAGAACGTCTATAGAAATCATCAATGAAAGTTAAGAAATATTTGTAACCAGAGAATGAAACAACTCAAAGTGGACCACATAAATCACTATGCACAAGCTGTAAAAGGGTTGAGGCATGCTAAGAGGCACGTTTTTCAAAACTATCCTGATGATGTTTTTCAAGTACACATCTAGATCAAACACCATCTCTGCAAGATACCATAGGAAGACCTGTCACCATATTTTCTTTACATAGATTTTGAAGGGAGCAATAGTTTAAGTGACCAAATCACTCATGCCAAATTTTGCTCACTTCATCATTATGAGCAACAAATACAGAGGGAATAGTTGATGACCCAAAGTTTTTAAACTTATACAACATTATAGAATCATCAACAATGGCAATAGCTAAAATATGTTTAGGAACTCTTAGGTTCTTAATTGCAACATCATGAGGTGAAAATTCAATGGTTTTACCTTCAGCTGAATGAATTATTTGATATCAAGCTGGAAGGTTGCAGGATAAGGTAGAAACACATAATACATCATTAAATTGACCATTGACTAGATGAATAGTTCCATTCCCTACAACTCTAAGAGATCTATCATCACCAACATAAACATTTTATGTGTTACAATCATTTAAAGAGGAAAATATGGCTTTGTTTTTGGCCATGTGATAAGAAGGTCCAAAATCAATGAGAAACTCATGAGAATGAGAAGAAGAAGATACATTTAGTGCATAACAAGACTGAGATGCTTGAAAACCGTATGCATAAATTGTTATTCCTGAAGATGAAGTTGAAGAGTGCTCCAAATGGATGTTATGCTTCTTCATGGCCGCTTCCAAGGCATCCATCTTCTTATATCGTTTGGATTCAAGTGGCCATCACAATTATAAAAGTTGCAATGTCTATCGGTCTTATTCCCTTTGTTTTTATTTTCCTTATCATTTTGTTGAATTGACTTTTCATTTTGAGACTAAAATTTCTTAGGACCCTTGTTTGGTTTAGGACCATTCTTTTTAGGATGTTGCTTATTAGGATTCTTTGAATTTGGTTGATGTTGGACTGTTAAGGCTTTCTTAAAAGAATTTCCATTATTAAGAAGACCAAGATGTAAGATTTTTTCTTGTTCTCTTATTAAAGAATCACAAAAGACATCAAAAGAGGGGGACCTGTAGTCTTGTCCTTGAGAAATAAAGGCTTCTCTAGTAGCATGGAAGGTGGAAACAAACACAGAGTAGGCTAGTCCCAACTTAGTAGGGATGGAACAGATAAGGCTACCATCTTCTTTCTTAACCTTAACACCTTCCAAGAGAAGTATAAGGGTCTTAAACTTGGACAAAAAATCTTCAGTGGAAGAAAAATTATTGGGGCCCAATGTCGGCAACTCATTTTCAGGTTGATTGGCTCTAATTTCATTTTTAATTCCAAAAACTTTATTGATATGTTTCATTGCTTCATCGAGGGTATCAATTTCTGTGAAATGGAATCTATAGTCTAGAGAAATAGACATCCCTATCAACTCATGTTCTTGATCTTGCTTATTTTCCGATTTGGCTTGCTTATCTTCATCTTTAGGTTTAGACTCTTGGTATGAGGCTATTCTATAAAGACCTTTACTTCTAAGTAAATCCACAATGTAGGATAGCCATTGGAAGTAGTTGGTGCTGTCAAGAATAATTAGGCACAAACTTTCCATTTTAAAAGAAACTGAAGTTGTAGATGCTGAAACTAAGTGTTCCAATGGAAAGATCTCGAAAAATTAGGCCGATTAAAATAAAAATGACTTCAAGATGAAGAAGTTATGTCTTTTTGAAGAAAATTTGTTGAAGATGCCGACGAACTACGTGAAGGTTGGGAAGTGAATGATAATGTTATATTTAAAAAAAAATTGCCCTTTCCCCTCCCCCCCACCACTCCAAACTTAATATAATTAGCTCACTTTAAAAAAAAACTTTATGTGACCCACTTTTATAAATAAGTGAAAGTCACTTTTACAATGGTACTTTATAAACTATCCACTAAATTGTAACTTAAATAAAAGATAAAGAGACTTTAGAATTATAAGTAACTCACTAATTATAATGGGTGAGAACACTTTTACATAAAGTAATTTTAAAACATAAGTTACATGTGCTTTTGAAAAAGTAACTTAACAAAAAATAAGACTTGAACCCAAGAACTCTGTTCTCATAACGTAACTTTGGACTAAGTGAGCTAGTTTAAAAGGTTAGTAATTTTTGGAAAAGAGAAAGGGGTTTTTTTTTTTTTTTCTCACTGAAGCTTTGGATTGCGTGCTTACTTGAAAACCCCCTTTTTCTCGAAAAAACAAAAAAAATAACACAAACCAAAATGAACATGCAAAAGTAATCCAAGCATAATGGCTTAAAGCTATATTTTCCCAGAAATTATATATTTTCCTCAATGTTTATGGTTTTCCGAGATCACACTAAGGCGCAACAGAAAAGAGAACACGCATGAAAAAAATTCTTTCTTTTTGTTTCTAGTTTCCCAAATCGCACAGAGTGGTAGGGAAAGGAGCATACAAAAAAATAAAATGTATAGATCCAGTTATAAAAAACAAAGAGAAAAATAAACCGAAATAAACAGAGAGATAAATAACTAAAACTGCAAATAAAGACTCTATACCTCCATATCTTAAAAATGACGTAGTTAGGGCCACCAGAAACCTTTTTGGGTGAAATGAAAGGGGTTCCTCACTGGTACATATTTTCCTAATACAATAAAGCAGTCCTCTTGGCCCAAAAGCGGTCAAACTCAATAGATCTAGGAAGAAACAATCAGATGCAGTTGTACCACTTCGTATTTGGATCACCAACAGATGCGACCCTTGAATAACTCTGATACCATGTAGGAATTTACAGGGTAAGTTCCTTAGATAGCACAAAAAGTACATTGCTCACAAAAAAATCACAGATCACTACACTAGTATTCTTGATGTGGTTAAAACCCTCAAAGAGGGAAATATTCCATGGCCTGACCCAACGTGGCTACTTAATGTAATTTATTTATGTAAAAGAAAGAAAATTTACATAAGATTCTCTCATGAACGGTCACCTAACAAAGTACCCTCCACGCTCTTTAAATAGAGATCATGAACCAATCGAGTGTTAAGTCACGGATCAAGTGTCGGTAATACCAAGGAGAGAATGAACCGTCGAATCACTTCATGTCTAGAACATATTGTGATTGTCAGATTGTAAGTTACAAAAAGTACTTACTAAAGAAACACACTTTACCTAAATATACAGTAGACCAGGTTGTAAATTATTTCCTATGTGTCGGAATATCCTAACAGCAGGAATTGGAACAGACGATGCGAAGAATTCAACAGAATGTTAAAGAAGCACAAGACCACCAAAATCGTTATGCAGATAAAAAAAAGACACATAAGGAATTTAAAATCAGGGATCATGTTTATCTGAGGGTGAAACCTCACAAGAGCACTCTATGTACAGGGAATTGTTCAAAATTATCACCATGGTTTTGTGGACCATTCAAATTTTTGGATTGAGTCAGACCTTTAGCTTACTAATTATCTTTGCCTAGTCATGTTAATGTTCGTAATGTCTTTTGTGTATCTTTATTAAAAAAATATGTACATGATAGTACTCATATAATTGATTGGAAAATACTACAAGTGGAATCCGAAGGTGATTTCCTTCCAAAAACACTCTGTATTCTAGACAGGAAGGAGATGTGGCTCTGGAATCGATTCGTTGCTCAGGCTAAGGTGCAGTGGAGGAATTTTACTCCTGAGGAGGCCACATGGGAGCTAGAAAGTGAAACTAAAAGGAAGTAATGAGTTTTGTTTCAGCATAAAGAAACTGAAATTTAAACACCAAGGATAGTGCAAATAAAAGGGAGGGAGAATGTAATACCCTTTGTTGGAAACATTAGTATTTTCTATTGCGTGAAAAAATAAGAAATGATGATACAAAAGGAATGTAGTGTGATGATGTAATTATGTATATAAATGTTTTATAAATAAATAAGTAATAAATTGGAATTACTTGGAAATTGAAAAATTGTAGATGAGATTATATTATGATAACATTTCCATAATCATATTTCTAGAAATAATTTGGATAAATTTAATGGATGGGAGAGAGAGATCCATTAAAGTCTTAGTTGTGGAAAAATTCTAAGTCGAGATTGGTATAAAGCATCGTTGAGATTAAAAGTGAGATTTTGGTTGAAAAAACAACCCCCAAAAGAGGGACTCCGCTTGTAGAACAATCCCACATGGAAAAGGCATAAAATTCCTATTGCAAGAATCAATAGGTTGTTGATATCTTAGCAAAGGAAATCTCTTCTCAACGGTGAACTGGGAAGAAATAGTTCTACAATTGGGAGGAAAAAAATGTTCTACTTCTAAGTTAATTCTATCGGTAAAATTCTTGCTAGATTTTGATTGCTTTGCTTAGCATTTAAGGTTAGTATATATTGTTGTTTGTATTGTGAGTCAAATGTTAGGGTGGCATGAAATATAGGATTTACATAGTAAGTAATGATAATCTGTGTGGTAATAGATGAAGAAAGGAAAAGTGAAAGAAAATTATCTTTGTATTTATTACTGGCAGGTTATTTTCTGTTATGGATAGTGTAAACCAGAGAATATTGTTTTAAGTTATTTTATATTTTATGTTCTATTATGGATATAATAGAACATGGTGGTATTACAATAAATAGGTTCTAGTTTGCATAAAACCATTTGAGATAGTAGAATAGTATTCCTTTAAGTGGAGAAAATGGTATGAACTTTAAGTTCAAAATAGTTGTGGATGAAATGCTAAAATCTCAAGCATAAAAGATTAAACTAAGTAGATCTACAGTGCAAAGTATTGAATTATGCATATTTTACAGCATTCTTGGTAAATGAAGATTTATAAGGATAAACGAAAATAGAATGGTATCTATGCATGAGACTTTATGTATCAGTTTCAAATTTTATATATCAGTTACCAGACAATAATTAGAAATAAAACTCTACACTAGTTATTGCTAAGAAATTCATTATTTTAAGAATTGTTCATAGATAAACAAATTTGAAGAGATGCATGCATAGTAAACCATATTTGAAATCTCAAGTTGCGTAAGGAAATATAGACTCAAGGAAATCAGGTCAGCATGGCTATAATTCACTAACCACAAGAAATTGAAGGAACATATAACAGTTACATCCATCCTTGTTATTAGAATAAACCTTGAATAAAGACAAAAAGGTATTTGAAACCTCAAGTCGAGTATGACAATAAACAAATTTATCAACCCAATTAACGAGCTAAAGCAAATACAAAATAATTTTCTAGCTTACAACATTAGCTAGGTCAAAAATTCTGGCTGGTATAGAAACTTCACTAGAGTTTCCTTAGCTTAATAGAAAATTCAAAAGGAAAATGATTATGTTCCTATAGGATTACAAGCAAAGGGAGATGCATGCACATATAAGAATATAGAGTGAAGTCCAAATAAACCATATTGATAACTTATATTAAATTCATTAAGCTAATACAAGTGTCCCTGTCAGTGGAACCCAAAGACAGAAATTCAGCAACAAAATATTAATAAGTCTGTCACAGTTAGAAGAAAACAAATACCCATATGAAGGTAAGACATAGAGTGTAGAACCATACATAAAATACCAATAGCACTTAGAAAGGGCTTGTAGACATCCATTAAAGCAACTACTCAGCAATATTAACCAATTATAGAGTAGGTAGTAATTTAACAACGAAATTACAATGCTTTTAGCATAATGGTTGGCTACAAGCCACTAGTAGACCAAAATTGTAAAGAAAATAAAACCTGGGGTAATTGGGGAATATAGGAGATGGATTGATCCATTCACAATATTAGCAAGAGGAAATTTAACATAGTATAAGTAGGCAACATCTAACATTCACAGTCACTACATTTCCATCATCAAGATTCCAACAAGACGAAGATGTAACTGACCTGGCAGAAATCAGCAAGGAAAAAACTAATGAATGATAGAGTGCACGAGTTCTGAGATAAACTGCACGAAAAGTAAAGTAAATTTATATTGGATTAACTACGCACAATATCATCAAGAAAACAAAATAACTTAGAGACCAATAGAAAACATAACCAATAACATCAACTGTAATAAGCACAAAATGACAATTATTTCAAGTCATTGCTCAAAGCACGTGAAGGCTATACCTGTAGAGATATGCAGGCAGTGTTGGGGTTGGTGATGAATGAAAACTGAGCCATGGAAAATAAAAAGAAATAGGGTTAGTGTGAAATATTGCACAACATAGAGAGAAGCCCCTTCAGGGTTTAGTAAGAGAAAAAAAAATATAACCCTATTTACTTGTAGATTCCATGAAGTGAATCAGTATTCCAATAGCAAAGCATAACCATATGGAGAGGTGTCGTAAAGAAGGAAACCAGTCAAATCCTTTCTTTGACAGATTTTATCACCCTGCAAGCCGAGAAAATATATAACAAACACTGAAATAAACATTGGATATATGAAATTATAGAGAAGGAGAAGGTAAGGAAAAAAAAACCTTCTACTTGATGCAACAGCCATGACCAAACCCCTACCTTCGAGAAGAGAAATGAAATTGATGAATAATGTTTTATGCACTAAGCAGTTAAAATCATGAAGGTCACAACTGGGACACAACTTAGACCGGGATAACATTTCAGTGCAAATGGCGTCAACAGGAGGGAGAGAAGCCAAAGGGAAATGGAAAGGGTTTGGTTATAACCATAGTAACTCAACAATAAAGGAAGGATATACCTTGAGGTTATAAAAAACATCATTTGGGAAAATTGTCGAACCTCTGCCAGAAACTAGACCTCAGAGCTTGGCAAGTTTTCCTCCTGGAGGGTAGTGGCAACAATACCTGGTGGAAGGACCAGGTGAGGGAAAAAACCAATTAGGGTTACCACATTTTTTTCACCGTTGATCTGCATATGGATGAATCCCAATCGTTACACATAAATCAAAGAAAAATTGAATTACCATGTGAATGAGGTGAGGTGGTGAGCTTATAGTGGTTCTTATTTCACCCTAACCTTATGAGGGTTAAGTAATAGCTGGGGATTGTAACAAGGTTCAACACATAACATAAAACCACCCCATGCGAACCATCCTAGCGATTTTATTCACACCTAAGCTAACCATGGCCCTGAACCAAGAAATATATTTCACTATTAGCATGGGATATTAATAAATGTAATAATATGAAATATTTATATGTTGAACGTTTAACATTAACATTGACAAGGGTGATCAACTAAACATTAAACTCCTAGGATAACGAGAAGGCGAATGGGGGTTGAAACCATATAAAAATGTAAGAATGGTGAGTTAAGCAAATTAGACTTGGAGACCTAGGGGAGATAATCAAATGAAATCAACTACGATCATCTTTTGCATATAAAACGACTAGAAGAATATTGTGTGCCATCATTGGAAGTAAATGGTTATTATTGATGTCTGAGGAATAGGAACATTTTTATTTTTTTTGTATATGTAAGAAAAGAAATGGTAGATGTGACATGATAGATCATCCTTTCTCATTAGAGACTCTTCTATACAAGGGTATTCTCACTATCTACTATCAATTGTCATACATAAATTCAATTTCATACAAGGTTACTGATGAGACTCGGTATTGCAACAAGAATGTTGCAACTCCCAAGGCTACCAACTTTAATTATCAACTTGGGGTTCATAAAAACATAAGAGGTATCGACACTATATGTGCAACATACAATGTGTCATTCCTTCATTTTCATGTTGTAATGGAGTGAATGTAATTGAAACAAATCATAAACTAATTACATAAATGGAAATGTTACCTTGAAAACAAACTAATCCTAGGCAAGAACAACAATTTGTAATTGAAACCCTTAGAGCATGAATTCAAATAAATAGGCCTAATCTATTTTTTTTAAAGGCATGTCCTAATTGGTGTTTTATT
This sequence comes from Pinus taeda, assembly GCA_000404065.3. NCBI lineage: Eukaryota > Viridiplantae > Streptophyta > Pinopsida > Pinales > Pinaceae > Pinus > Pinus taeda. The sequence continues at coordinate 18,571 of APFE030237225.1, forward strand.
CTTCCTCAATCATCGATTTAGAGCCTAGGGATTATGATTCAACCATAAGGGACAAAAACTAAGTTTTTTGAGAAAATCTGGTCAAGTTCGCAAGTGTTAGAGGACTGCTACAGGAAGTTACAGTGTTTGCTAGAAGAAGTTCTAGGTTTTCTACAGGAAGATATAACTCACTGAATGACAAAGTATATCAAATCCAAATTGGATGGGAAAAATTTTATTATTTAATAATATGTTTTAGGTCTCCATTCCAAGTGGAATCACTCAAAAATACCCCTGTTAACACGTGCTAAAAAAGTAACATAAAATTACTAGTCTAAATTCTAGAAATTCGAGAACTAGTGAGTTAGTTAACCTATCAAATGACTAAACTAAACAAGTGAAAATTTAATGGGTTAAATTTTATTATTAACTTGAATGTTTTTATGATCTAATACAAGTGGAATAAACTAAAATGAAGCTCATTAGCATGTTCTAAAAAATAGCATAAAATTACTACTATTTGCTACAAGGGACTTCCCAAATATTTTAGATTTGTGAATACGAAAACTAATCCAAGTAGCACAATGATTACTATGACCTTCCAAATTTTTTCCAATGATGAAATCATGGTTTTGATCCTACAAAAGAACTCACTTCAACCATGTGAATAATAAGTGAAAAGAAGAAAAGTAAATTATAAAAAAGGGCTTTGAGGCTCCTGGGATGGACAAGCCCAAGTATACTCAAAGTCCTATGAAGGTGACCAAGTTTTAGAAGCTAAAAATGGCACCAATCTTGATTGTTTGAATCAATCTAATTACATCCCTGCTAGAAATGAAAGTGGAGTTGCAAGAATACAAGTTTTATCCACAAGAAGAATAATAAAAACAAAACCTAGAGGAAAATTCAAATTGGTACTTATACAAAATTATGAGGAAGAATTGTCCTTGAAATGAGGAATATTTCGCCTCCAAAATCCTTCAAGTAGTGGATCTAGTTCCCAACACTAGGAATTTGCATTAAATGACAGGGAACACATTCCTAGATTTTCTCAATCATTTGAGCTCCAACGTTTGTGCAATAATTTCATAATATATTGTTGATTTATAATCCAATATTTATCCTCATATAGTAGGGAGAAATTCCCTAGATTATCTCCTCCTCCAAATCTTCATAATTTGCCTAATATTCTCACAATATTCTACAAAAATAAATAATATTAGGCACAAATATGCAGTTATCCATAAAGCTTCCTAATGAACATATTAAAGCTAAAAAACATTGTTAAGTGTAGAAGGAAACATTTAATATAGCCTTCATGTGCCTAGAAAGGTTAGATGGGCCTTAATTTTTGTCTAACTTGGAGGGCCATCATACCCCCCTACTGAAATTGTTGCTCATCCTCTAAGCAACCTATCCATCCTCTTTGCCCGGTTGCTCTTCATGTATGATGACTTGTTTCATGCTTTGTGTGTTGGTCTATTTGATGCTCTTTCTGCTTCTCTTCTGGCTACTTTTTTATCTACATTTTTTTTCCTATCTCAGTTTCCCAAGGAAGCCCTAATATAAGTTGAGGCTACTTCTTTTCTCTTAGGTGATTCTTCAATTGTAATGAGTTCCATTTTTTAGGGAAACACCTTAATTTTGGTTCATATTCTTGGCCACTTGGATATTTTAAATTCACTGCGAACTTAAGTTCAATCCCATCATCATACCCCCTTACCTTTTCAAAGAATCCCATCTGGTTGCAATTTTAGAAAACAGTAAGCACTTCAATTGTAGGAGTGAATTTTTGGATTCTTACCCATTCACACCCTACTATCCATCATTTTCTCATTGAAAACATTTAACATAGATATATTTATTCTTATAGATGGGTAAATGATGTTGAATAACCTAAAGCAAAAGAAAGTAATGATGTGATGTCCAATCTACTAACTTGGATACCTTTCACCCTTAGAGAATTTACCATTATGCAACCCAAACTTTCAGCAAGCATTAGGGAAATTTTAAGGTCTAAAATGGGCCTCCTAAGGAAATTATAAAATAATAGTGGAAACAATAAAATAACATTACATTACATCATCGAATTTTAGAGGGAAAAAATAAAAAACTACTTTTTCAACTCATATTTTCATCTTATCTCCTTATCAGTTTACTCAAATTTGGAGCGGGAACACTTGTTGGATGCATAATTTGATTCCTCATCCAAGGAGTAACCATGTTTCATACTTTCAATGGACCTTTCTACACGAAAAATGAGAAATATATGAAAAACGTGATTGCAATCACATTTTTTCATGTATTTCTAATTTTTCATGTAGCAGGGTCCATCGAAAGTATGCAACATGGGTACTCCTTGGATGAGGAATTAAATTTTGCATCCAATGCATACTCCTACTAGAAATTTGAATAAACCTAAGGGAAATAAGTTGAAAATACAAGTTGAAAAAATAGTTTTATTAGTTTTTAATTTTTTTATTTTTTTACCCCAAAAATGGTGAATCAACCCCCATGGTTGAAATCGTCATCTTGAATCCCTATTGGTTCTTATAAAGTTTATTTTGTTTGTATATTTTTCTTAGGAGGCCCATTTTAGAACTCAAAAGTTCTCTGGTGAAATCATTTACAACTCTATTGTGTTTATTTGTACCTTTTGGAGATTAATTAATCATTGTTCAACACCCCAGTAACAAATTTTCTATCAAGGAGTGCTCGTGTAGTATTGTTGGTACTCATGTAGCACTTATGCTATTTCCTATAGAAACTATTTTTACTTCTTGTAGCAGCTACGTTTTCTCCTATAGCATTTTGTTTGCACCCTTTCCATTTCCTTTGAATGTTTTCTTTCTCCTCGAGGCTTTAGGGCGAAATTTTCCTTCCTATAACTCTTATTAACTTCATGTAGTAATTTCTCAACCTTCCTGTAGCTTCATGTAACTTTTCAGAGGCCGCCTATAGTGTTACAGGATATTCCTGTAGCAATTACAGTCTTCTTGTAGCAATCCAGAGAGGGGTTGAAATTTGATTTTTGAGCTACTGGGATGATGAAGAGTGGTGAGTACATGAGTTGCACATAACCAGAATCTTGTAGAAAGTAATATTTTCATGCTAATAGGTGGTTGGTCCACCTTTTATTTCTTTTATTTTTATTTTTTGTTGGATTTTTTCCATTATTTATTCTTTTTTCAATTTTTCTCTATTTTTTCATTGCATGCAAAATAAACTCAAAGTGCTTTGAATTAACTAAGTTGGCCCTCACCTACCCCTTCACTCTCCTTGTTTTCCATCATGAATAAATTATTACATCCCACTTTCTCAATTCTTCTTCACTTTTGTCTTGTCCTCTCCCCCATGTGGGAGTGTCTTAGTGGAAAAGTGAGGTTAATTTCTAGATAGAACTAAGGTTGCTCTAATACTAATATTTGCTATAAAATCCTTTTCCTTCATACACTTGCAATGTTTTTAAAGCTAAAATAAGTTCTTACGAAAGGTTTAAAGGATTTCATACCTTAGCCTTACCCTTGATGTGTTTTTGTAGGTGATATTGAGGTTGTTGATATGAATGTTGAAGTTGCCTTTGGTGGTCTTGCTTCATCAAGTACACAAGCCCCAGTGATTTGCTTTCAAAAATACAATCTATCGATCAAACCTTGATGCATTCCCCTCACAAGCTGTTCATTCGGACTTGGTCTAGTAGCATGCTAACCATCTCCTTAAGGAATTTATGCAAATCTGGAGGGCAACAACCCTTCCCTCCAAAAATTGTGCAATCCTTGCTGGAAGCCTACTAGGCCCCAGAATTGCACAATTCCGTTGAGCAAGCTTCATCCAAAAAATTGCGCAATCCTTCCCAGCTAGGGTGCTTAGCCCAAAATTTGTGCAAATCTGGGTAGTAGTCAGTTGAGATGCCCAGAAATTATGCAAATATTCTGAGCAACCAGCCCAACTACCTACCAAAAATGCATATTTTCTCCCAAAAGTTGAGCAACCTCTTGCATGTGTAGCTGAGTTGATCGGTTCCCTCCTAGATCGAGGAAAAAAAACTTGCATCCATAGGCTACTTCTCCCTAGGTAGCATGCAAAGGCATCCCTTGTTTCAGGGATCTATTTTTGGCAGTTGGAGAATACATGCAAGGATCATTTTAGAACCCTCCCACCAAGTGTCATTTTTCCTAGATTTGTGGCACGCGTGTCACATCTTTGATTTTATCAAAACTCATGAACCAGACATTGCAGAGCTCATTCCTAACATCAACCTCATAGCTCTAACATCTCACATATCATCTAGGAGCCGTCGGCACATTCAGCTCAACTGTTTTGGGGAAAACCCACTTTCAATGTCTTGTGTTGCATTTATGGTGTTTTTTGTGTTTCGCTTCTTATGAATGTTGTCTGCTTGATTTCAGTGAGTGCTTGATGTCGTTTTGATGCATACTAGCTTGTACTAGCACCGCTTTATTTTTCGTTAAAATCTCACTGTTGTCGCATGCATGAAATTATTTTTCATGAATGGTCATCGATTCAGTGGCTCGCCTCACTCACATGCATGTTGTTTCGTTTTCTGAATATGTCATTCACCGTGTTATGTTCCTATAACAATAGGTGTCATATATCATGGTTGAATTGGTTTAGCTTTGAAATATGTACATACCTTTGCTTGTTGCAAATGTTTTCCATATTTGTAAACAATCAAAAAAATAAAAAATGTAAAGAGGGTATGCCCTAAAAGAAAAATCAAAGGGCAAAAAGAATAAAGGAAAAGGTCAAAAAATGAAAAAAAAATGAAGCCCAAGAAAAAGAAAAAGACCATGAAAGTGTGCAAGTCCAAATACCACTGCTATTTCACTTTTTGTATAAAAGATTGTGTGCAACTTGTTACTTATGCCACAATCCATGGTAATCAAATAGTTTAATCTTCGTTATTCCATGTTTTGAATTTCATGTTTATAGATATAGAGAATAAAATCTGACCAAATTGTTTAATCTTGGCAGATAAGTAGATAGGTAGAGTGAATAAAAGGAGCTCAACAATTTAATTTGAGCCCTTGGATGTAATAAGGATAGACTTAGATAGATTCCCATTGTAAAATAAAAGAAAAGGTTTTGATAAGGGTTTTCCAGTTTAAGTGCACCCAATAAAGAAGAAAAAATGGTAGGATGAGTAGGTAGGGTAAGTAGATGATTGGTTATAGAATTATGTGTGATGAATAGTTAAGTTAAAAGCTCAAATCTTTTGTTTTCATCACTTTAACAAAGCATGGATGACAATGAAGATAGTACATCAGGGACAAAGTCAAACTAACTAACTTCATCACTCATTTTTTCCCTAAATTTTACTAATTTCCCATAAGTACTAAAGGCACCAACAACCTGAAAGTTAAAGGGGCTTAGAGCATTTCTCTGACTTCTGGAGGGACCAGACCCTTGGCCCAATAACTTGTAAGGCCTAAGTCCTAAAACCCCTTCATCAAAATTCACCCTTTCCATAAATCACTCATCTCCTACAAATGCGTTTCCTAAGTAAAATCACTATTTTACTTAAGAAAAATAAATGGTTCTTTGTGAAACCCCCAAAATACATTTTAGCCTAAGTTATAATGTTGGATGATGAACGTATTTTCAAAAACATTTACTTAGCGCATTTTATTTTTCCATAAATCATATTAACTCCTAATTCTTATTATTACCTAACTCCCAAAACATTTTTATCCTTTCCCATATTATTAATAAAAACCCCAAAATAAATAAATATCCCCTCCCAATGGTTTGCAACATAAACCATAATAAAGTTAATTAAGTCGGATTAATTAATCGAACTGCGATTAGTTAAGAACCAAACCCCCCGTCGTGTTAAAAAGGGATTAATTAATCACATGGATTAGTTAATAGCCTCTCCACCAATCATATCACCCCCAATAAAATTAAAGTCATTTTAATTATGATCGGGCCCCTCCGTTAACTCTCCACCACTTCCCGCTGTCGACTACCATCCGATCGGCCTTCCCACATCCAACGACTCTCACCCATATTGCACAAGCCTTCGGGTCAAACGTTAACCACACCACGCAAGCATTTTTGACTTTTCGCTGATGCTACGTGTCATTCAGTTTGTGGCATCACATGACCCTCTGCCAAAACCACCAACCTCCAAAACGTTGTGCGATGAAAACCATTACCACTCCCACTTACCGCCCCTATTAAACGACAAAGTGTCCCATCAGTCAGTTAATCCAATTATCATTTTCATTCACCCACCAAAATTCATTGACTTTTTTCTTAAAAACAAAAATATGTATTGTTTTCCCTTTTTACCAAGAAAGTGACTTCTACCTTCCATGCAAACATAGAGTATGTTCAATCCAGCAACTTATTCCCAATTGTCAACCACCATCCATTGCTGAAATCCAAACCACTGCGGATTACTATGCACACCCATTAGAACATTCATTGTAGCCATTTGTCTCGACAGTCAACCAAAAACAAGTATTTACCACATTTCCTTCTCAGAAACCCTTTTGTATTGAAGCCTCCACCAAATTGCTCCAAACTCAAGTAATTCAGTAACAATTAAGTTGTTTCTTAGCCCCAAGGCTTCCCCAAGCACCTGTTTCATCCAAAATCCTTGAAATTCTTGACTTCCTTCCTTGAATCCACAAGAACCAAGGATGGAAACTCCTGTCGCCCTAAATGTTGCACCAATCAGTACTCCCCATAGGGATTTGGACTACCTTCCCTTGGCCGATAAAGATTTTCAAATTAAGGACCTGACTTTTGATGAAACCCCCTTGAAACTATACTGCAGGTATCGAGACAATTATCTAAACAATGCCAATAAAATAGGCCTTTGGGAGTCCAACCTCCCCAAATATCAATTCCCCACTGTCCATATTTTCCAAGACATTGTCCACCAATTCCATGCAAACTATAACCCCAATCTGAGAGCTGTAATGTCCCTAACCAAGAAGTTTTTTTCACCATTACAGCTGAGTCCATAAACGAAATGTTGTAATTACAGCCTGACTAGAACCCCACTCCCCTTTTAATTGTTGATTTACTTGATAAATCTTCAAGGCTGTCGAGTTCTGAAATCAACCAAGTCAGTAAAATTTTTATTGAAGAAAAATACAGATCAAAATACCCCCCTCCCTATATGACATGTGCCTTTACCAGTCTAGGCAGGGATATTGTTACCATGTTTTCTTGCATTATGGGTTTTACCACTAGTGAGTATGTAAATGAAATGACCTTTGCCTACATGACTATTTTTACCCTTGGCCAACATCCTGCATGCAAAAATGACTATGATGCATTTATTGCTGATAAGATGCATGACTTGTTCATGAGATTAGAGAATGTGAGGGTATTCAAATATTCTTCAGTCCTGTATCATCTTTTCCTTTACTACCAAGATGATAAATTCCCTTTCTTTGTACAAAAGCTTGACACCAGAGGAAACCCTAGGTCAGTCATCTTTTGGACTTCCATTTTTCGTTATTCTCCTTCTGCTCCTCATCCTTACACACATTTTATTCATCAATTTGTGCATCCAGTAACTACTATGTTGATAGGAAGTCCCCCTCCTAGAATTATTGATGATATTAAGAGAATTCTTCAATTATCCAAACAATACAAGGTTGGGGATTGGTACTTGTATCAAAACCATACCAAGATCAGGATTTATGGGTGTGAGCTGCCTCCCTTTAAACTGCCTAAATACATCCCCATGAGATTATTTTCCCTAGAGTACTATAGACAAATGATCAATTCTGATCAAATCCACATTATGAAAGCTAAGAAGAAAGCTCAGTTAAGAATAAAGGATCACTTAGGCCCATTTTTTTGCAACAACAGAAGAGCAGGGAAAGAGGCAGAGGAAATCCTTGAGAGAATGCAATTGAAAAAGAGTTTTATTTGGCCTTATGATCCTCACAACTTCATCTGTGAAAGAAGGCAAAAGCATAAGCTATCCCCCTACTTCCATCATAGAATTCCAGAGATAGAAGAGTATGCAAATCAAAATGAGAGCATGGAGGGAACACTTATAGAACAAGATAGTACACAAGTTGAAGTGGAAAATGTTATGAAAGATTTGGAAAGACAACTTGATCTGGATTCCTTCATACAGGTGCCTGGAGAATCTTCACAGGAACCAACACAAGAGCATAGTACACAGACATCAAAACAACCAAAGACTTCAGAATAGAGAAAAGATTCAAGATCACAAAGCATTTCTAAGGAAGTGACCCAAACCAATACAAATATGGGCAATCCTCCAGTATTGCAGACCCCTCTTAATGAGGAAAGAATTCAAAAAAGGAGTAGGAATGAGGCTAGTCCCTCTACAGTGCCATTGGACAAAGTATATGTGAAAAGGCGGAGATCGAATCCTCTTTCTGAGCAAGAATATGAAGAAACAAAAAGTGACACAACAACTAGGAGAAGTGACACAGTGCAAACAACAATAGCAGGAGAGACACCATTCGCCTCTCAAACATAGGCACTAAGTAGGCAGCAAAGTGTAGAAGTATCATCACTAAGGGTAGTTTCAGAGCAAAGCCAGGATTTGAAAGAAAAGTATAAGGAAATTAAGGCTAAGAATGAGCAAGTCAAAGCTAAAACTTATGCCAGATATCTGAAAATGGATCCTACAAATCAAACAAGGTTGATGTCAGCCTTTGACATCAAAGAGAGAAAAATGCATATGAGCTTTTTGAAGCCAACAGTACAACAACCAAAGTTTATGGCTGATTATTTGAAAATAGTTTTATAAGTTCTTGCTAGAGACATCCACCCAATTGATCAGATTGAGCTCCATAAGCAAACGAGTGAGATGGTCTATTCCACATTGATCAGTAAAGCCATGATTGCACATTAGTTGCAGAATTCTCTAAGTAACACTACAACGCAATTGTAGTTGGAAGAAACCTCTTCTTAGGCTAAGGACACTAGGATAAAGTCATTAGAAGACCTGGTGATTGAGTTGGGTCATAATCCTAAATATGTTAAAGCAGCCGAGAGTTTGATAAAGAAGAAGAATGAAGACATTGATGCACTTAGGAAACAACTCAAACTTCCTCCCCTCATACATCCACAAATTGCAGAAGTCATTGAGAAACAAAATGAGGAGGAACTTATGGACTTGGTCCTTAAGTTGAATGAACATCTGAAAGAAACAGAGCAAGAGTTGGAAAAATCTTTGCAGTGTAAAAAAGGTGACTCAACCACCATGCCTCAGACTGTAGTGCCCATAGTTTCTACAGCAATGCCATCTACTATTGCAGTAGCTTTGGCACCCAACATTACCCTAGCAACAACTCTTCCAGTAACAACAACAACAGGTACTTCTGAAGTAGCAAAAGCTTCAAAAAAGCAAACAGAGGACGTAATCAAGTCCATGGAGGAAGTGAAAATCCAAGCAACTAAGATACATAAATTAAAAGAAATGGTTACTAGTTTGGAGCATAATTATGAGATATCACAGATTAACTACACTGAAGAAGAGAGAGAACAGAAGGATGACTGATAGAATAAAAACATTAGAGAAGGAATTAACATTTGAAAAGCCCTTAAGAGATATTAGAGAGATTTTATGGACCAATATCATTGTTTCCATCAATGATATTTGGTCTTATATTCAGATCATTTTTTAACAGATTGAGTTAGTTAAACTAGCTACTAAGGCCATACAAAAAACCAGGGAAGAATTGGGAGACAAGCCTGAAGAGGCAACTCAATTGATCAACTTTTTGCATAGCAAAAGTGTGGAAAAGCTGGAACAATGGAAAATCGAGTATCGAACTAGTACTATCCTTGAAGTGAAGAAATTTCTTACTAAAAAGAACTCAATGCTTAACCTGGAAAGAAGATGTCAAAGTATTCAAGAGGACATAGATGATTTCATGGAAAAATTTTACATTCTAAGGAATAAAGGACTACCAAACCCACTGGTCATAAATGACAAGCTGATGACTCAGGTAGACTACATTGATAAATTGCACTAGCAAGCCAAAAGTCAAGCCAGCGCTTCCACAATGAAAGCACTACCAACTGGACAAGTGTTGTATGATGGTTTAGAAAATCTTTTCTATATTGAGCATGAAGTGAAACACTTGTTCACAACTCAGCCCAATTTTGCAAAGCACATTGAGGCTTATGAAATATACATGAAATTGACCAGGATGAAGATCCCAAATGAAGAATGGTGGACCAATATGCTCAAAATCCTATAATTTACTATGGTAACTCTGAGGTAAATAGAAAATATTCACTGAGGTAAAGTCTGGAAAATAGGTAAAAAGTATCAGGAACAGGTAAAGAGTATTAGTAGGGAAAAGTAAGCAAGGATCTAGCACACAATTACCAAAGCAACAGCGAGAGGCAAATTTGAGCTTCAACCTCCAGCTCTTCCATGAATAAAGGGACAACAACAATCAGTTTTACATCTGTCTCTATATTTTCGTAAAATATATTTTGTATTCCCTAGAATAAATCTCATGAAGTTATGAGATATTTTGATGTAATTTTTGTATAAATACTTCTCCATTCGAAGTATTTAGAGTGGATTCTATAACATCTCTGTAATTCTATACTGTTAAGTTAAGAAAGTTGTTGTACTCAAATCTTGTTTTTTTGCTGGAAAAGGAATGAAGTTGAGAACATTTCATCAGATTCTCGTGTAGTATAATTGCAAATAAGTCTTCTATCCTTGTGATTTTATGTGTTTTCAATATGTTTCAATGTTTCATGCATCTCAAATCTAAATGGTAAAATAGTCAAAGTATATCAAAATTAGCTTTATTGCTCTCTACTATCAACAATCTACCATTTATATGTTTTCTTCTAAACTATTTTGATAAAGGAATTCTTAATTGCTCCTCTATCCCTGTAGTTTTTCTCTAAAAAGTCCCTAGGATAGGATTCTTAATTGCCCTCAGCTAGTTGACCTATCTTCCTTTCTTCTTTCTTATCCTAACTTGAGGATTCTTGATTGCCCTCTAGTTTTGAGAAGAATCATCACCCATTCAAGCCCCAAAGTTTGTTGTTACTCTGTTATCCCGCCTATTGAAATCCTACCTCAGCAATTTGACTTATTCCAGTGAACTATCCATGTTTGACTGCATAGCCCAATGGCCTAAAAGCCTAGTTTACCCATTTGTTTAAGAACTCCCCCACTCTCAAACAAAACAACCTCCTTGAACATTAATACTAGCCTAAAATCTTTTCAAACATAGCTAAATCATAAAGAGAGAGCCCTCTCTGGACTAGGTCGGCTAGCACTTAAGCCTAAAAGTTAGTTTGTGGTTACCTCGGACCCTTTCCTTCTTCTAATAACTTCAAAGGAAACTCTGAGTGATAACACACTGTTTTCATGCACAATCATTCACTTATGCTTACCCTCAACATCGACATGCATCTGCATTCACTTTCGCTTTCAGTTTCCCGTCGGTGAGTCTAGGTAGCCTTGGCCCAGACTCCACCTCACCAAGACAATATTGCATAATCTTGAGAGGGAAGGCTCTTTCTTCCTCTCAGGAAATGTGCATTTATGTCGAGCAACTATCCTCCAGTCCTACATTACCTAATTTTTAGGGATAGTAACTACTGGCCTAGAAAATTGCACAAAGAAGTCATTGAGCCTACAACCATTGCCAGTTGAGATTGGCCTTTGTGCAATTCTAGCAGTCAGCAACCAGATTAGACTGTGCATTGCATAGTTCCAGCAATTAGTCAGCCTCCCAACATCCCAGAGTGTGCCTTGCGTAGTCTTTGCAGTCAGTCTCCTGACCTCCTGGTGGAAATTGTGTGACCTTCATGATTAGTCACACAAGTATGTTGCAAGTCAGTTCTCAAATTAATTTTGGTTTTCAACTAACAGATTGCTTGTGATGAGTGTTTCCATGTCTCTAGGTATCATGGGTGTTCATCTGCCTCTTAGCAACACAGGTACAATGGTTTCTAGGAGAGCAGAGTTCAAGACATCATTCAGAGCACACTTGGGGATGCAGTCGATCTAGTGTCTATGAGCTTGCCTACTTAAGAATACATCAAGTTGTTCGTAGACAAGGACATCAAAATATGAGGGCAACAACATCACATTGAGTAGCATCATGAAGAGTAGCATATCAGATGCAATGAATGCAAGAGGAAGGTTGTTGACAACATGGAGGTGGAACAAAGTTGAAAGCTCAAACATATCCACTCATGATGAAAGTAGCTTTGGGGACTCATGCTATGAGGTGACTGTATGATCGCACGAATATAGAGAATGGAACAAAGAAGGAGTTGCATGTACTGAAGCAACAACTCAAGGAAGAACACGAGCTGCACAGACAAGCGAAGGAGTTGCAGTGGGATCAGGAACAACAGGGGGCACAACATGGACTCACAGCTGAAATTTCACCTATACAAGTTATAGATCTATCCCAGCAGCTGACATGGAGCAGACATGGTGAGTAGTGTTGTTGATCGCATGTAATGGATTCAACATCTTGCATGTCATTTTGTGCATGCATGTGATCCAACCCATTCAGCACACTCACCTTGAAGGCAAAGACAAGAAGCAAGTCTGACTGGAGCTGAGTATGTAATTGGCAGTTGATTCCCATGACCACAAGCACACAGTAGAAGATCAATATGGAAACTATACATCAAAGTGTTGTTGGTTTGGTTGCACCAAGAAGACCATGTGCATGCTAGCATATGTGTTGGATGAAGGAACCACGCCAATGCACTCGGATGCAACGAAGGCAAGAGTTCACTTCAACAAGATGTCACCATGGGGTGCATGCACACCATCACGGACAACCAAGCTTGGCATCAGCTCACCACCTTCACCATCACAATCATGTCAAAGAGTTGGTCTCACGAAAATGGACGGAGTGTCTATAATGCCTTGCATGGCTTGCTCAAGCCATTTTGTCTCACATGGGCACATGTGCATTGTAATGTAACGTTTTTTCAAGTGTAAGTCAAGTGTTGATATTCAAATGTAACAGTCATAGAGTAGATGAAGAGTCATGAGGGTAGATGAACTGTCACAAAGGGGAATGTCAAGGATCACCCCACCCTTTTATATAAATAAAACCTCATAACTCATTGTAAAGGCTTTTGGTAATCCAAGATTCCAATAAGACTATCTTGGGGAGAGCTTGGATAGTATTGTAACGAGCTTTGGCTTCTCCACCGCATAGAGCTAGTACATCTCTTTGGAGGAGCAGGTGGTTGTGGCTATAACATTTTGCTATCGGAACTAGTGGTTGGATATGGATGTATTGTATGACAGGAACTTACATTTTTTAATATAACAAGGGCCAACAGGTTTCATGCATATGTTTTGTTGTATTCTATACTATCTGGTTTACTCTAAATGATATATGTATTTTTTTTCTTACGCATGCATGTATGGACTACTCTGCATAAGTATGTATGAATCTTTTTGAAATGTGTTTTTGGTGTAACCATCACTTTGGATTGCTTGCTAGCTTGCTTTCCAGCTTGTGATGCATCTTCGCTTGTGTGTTCCCTTCCAAATTGCTTGCTATCACAGGTTTCCAAGGGGCACACTCATCTCAACTCCTGTGTGTTAGAACTTCTCATGCACCTTCCTTAACTCACTACAGCTATCACACCCTTGCTACCAACAGAGTCATCTTACTTGCCTCTGTGTGAAATCACAGTCAAGGCATTACCATACAACCCACTGCTAGGAATCCTACACCAAACAGTCTGAGGTCTAATTGGGACTTCTTATTGGGGAGATCCCCTTACAGTTTGGCGAGTCAAGCACCATCAACATTTTGGCACTAGAAGGAGGGCCATATGACAAGCTAAGTCCTCACATCTATTCTGAATATCTACATATCTATCATGACTAACTACCGAGTTGCTCTTCTAGAGTGCATGTCTTATGGAAATGACTTCATAACTTGTCTCATAAAACATATGATGGTGGAGGCCATGCAGCCTTGGTTAGGCACGCGGTCGGCATTGTAGGCTCATGCAAAAGGTGTAGGTTTTAACCCCGTACAGAAATTACCTGCATACGAATTCTAAAACATAGAAAATAAACAATGCGAGAGCATAACACATAAAACACATATACATAGAGATTTTCCCCTGGATCCCAAAACCGAGACTAGCAGCTTGATTTTTCATTATGTTCCTTTCAGTTATAATACATATTTATACATACCGAAGCATCCAATACCATGGACCGAAAACCATCGCGTCCAAAACCATGGACCGAAAACCATTGCGTACAAAAATATGTGCGAAAATCATGCACAAAACCATAGGTGGGTCCGCCCAACCTAACATAGGTTACAAAACCAAAATTTTCCGGGGTGCTGCCCCAGACCCCATAAAGTGGGGTTACGAGTATGCCTCAAACCCCCTGTGACCCCCCACCCCCCCTCGCTACACAATCGGTGCAACGAAGGGGGGCTCCGCCCCCCCACTTTAACCCCCCGATTAACTATGTGGGCTAGTCGTGGAAAGAATATAACACAACCCAAGATTCTACCACTTGTTGTTTTCTTTCCACAGGGGGCCACAAGAGAGCTTAGTCATTTTTCCAGCCCTAAAATGCCCATAGTCTCTCTACACCAAGAGAACTTCTCAGAGCTCACAGATTTTGTCAATGCATTTACAATATTCTTCAAAGTGTCCACCTTTACCAGCAACACCTTTTTGTCTTCTATGATATCCCTCACAAAGTGATAATGAACATAAATGTGCTTTGTCTTTGAATGATATGCGGGGTTCTTTGCCAAGAAAATTTCACTTTGGCTATCACAATCTATCCTTATAGCTCCCTTTACTAACCCCATACTTGAACACAATCTCTGCAACCAAACTG
>APFE030237225.1:37460-49355 GCA_000404065.3 Pinus taeda
AGATTTCCCACTGGATCCCAAAACCGGGACTACCAACTTGATTTTTCATTACGTTCCTTTCAATGTTACAATACATATTTATACATGCCAAAGCATCCAATACCATGGATCGAAAACCATCGCATCCAAAACCATGGACCGAAAACTATCGCGTCCAAAAAACATGTGCGAAAATCATGCACAAAACCATAGGTGGGTCCGCCCAACCTAACATAGGGTCCAAAACTAAAATTTTTTGGGGCGCTGCCCCGGACCCCATAAAGTGGGGTTACGAGTACCCCTCAAACCCCCTGTTAACTATGTGGAAAGAATATAACACAACCCAACATCTCAGTGTTACAGTGCCCTTACGCTATAGGGCTTTGAGGGATGCCATGGGATCTAGGAGCTCCTCTTCAGGCCAGGATCTTTTGTTTCACAAGTTCACAATACCATTGTCACGTCAGTTCCGACCAATCCGACCGTTTGTGTCGCATCTTCGACTCCGGTTGCTAGTGCCGTTACGGCGTCTTCGATCGTAACTACTATTGTTGGTCCGTCCCGTGGTCCAGTACATAGTGGCCAATCGGCACATACACCTAGAGTTGTTCACCCTGCAGTTAGTGCCCCAACTTCTTCTGGTGCCATTCCAGTAGGGGAGGCATACTCTCAATATTTGCATGTTGTCCAGAATCCAGGCACGCAAGGCCCTTACTATGACCCTATAGGTCATTATTTGTATACTTCCTTGCTAGCTGAGCCCGCCATTGAGGTTTCAGTCCCGTTGAATGTCGCTTGGGGTACCACTGGTTATGGTGGTGGCCAAGTCCGTCCGGATCAAGGACAACCGTACCAAGGACCATCGTATCAAGGTCAACCATCCTACACGCAGCCTAATTATGGGCAGTAGTATTATGGCCAAACCTATCCAGGGCAACCTAGAGGCCCACAAGGACAACCCTCCCGGGGACAACCTTCGGCCTATGGTGGTCCGTCTTTCACCTATCTTGGGCAACCCTCTGGAAACCCGGGACAACCTTACGCTCAACAAGGACAACCTGGAGTCTAGCAGGGATACCCTTCCGGTCAACCCTACGAGAATCTAGGACAACCTTATGCGCAACAAGGACAACCTGGAATCTAGCAAGGGTACCCTTCTGGGCAGGATGGTCAGCCTTACATGCAGCAAGGCCAGCCCACTGCTCAGCCTAGTCAACCATCTGGACAGGTTGGTCAACCCCAAGGTCAACCAACCGTTTAGTCTGCTCAGCCGTCTGATCCGCAAGGACAACCCTCAGTTGTATAAGGACAACCTAACACCTAGCAAGCTCAACCTTTTGGGCAAGTAGGTCCATCCCAAACTCAACCAGGGCAACCTTCCGGTCAGGTGGCCCAAACTCAATCTTCTCAAGGACATATTTCTGGGCCTGCTCAACCGGGCATGCAGATGGTTGTTGCTTCTCAAGCTCAACCCGGTTTTCAGCCCTAGACTCAAACTGGTCTCCAGATGCAAGGTGGGTTTCAATCCCAACCCTCTTACCAAGCACAGCCTGGTCCCCAGGCTCAGTATGGAGCCCAACAACCGTATGGATACCAGCAACCCCAGGGGCAAGCTCAGTTTGCCCCATATCAAAATTATCAACAGATGCAGGTCGCTCCTTATCAAAATTACCAGTAACAGTATGTTGCTCTTGCAGGTCAGTTTGGTACTCAATGGGGCGCTGGGGGATAGATCCAGGGTCAACCATCTGGTTATGGATATAACCCCTATGGACAGAGTCCCTACGGACAGAATCCTTTTGGGCCTGGTCCGTCCGGACAGAGTCAGTGGGGGCAACTAGCAGCTGGTTGGAACTCTGGCCCTACCTCGTATCCACAACCACAGATTTCCTTCAATCCTCAGCTACCATTCTTAGCAACATTGGAGCTACCAGATGTATCTAAATTGACTAATGATCCTATTTTGCATAATCCATTCTGGCCACTGGTTCCAACCAAGATACTTGGCGATTGTCTCAAGTTTGATGGCAAAGCTGGAGAGGATCCTCAAGCCCATGTTATGACTTACCACCTTTGGTGTTCGTCGAATTCATGGCTCGACGATTCAATCCGGCTCCTCCTGTTCCAAAGGACTCTCACTGGCTCGGATGCTAAATGGTACATTGAGTTGACTCGTGCGTCCTTTCAAGATTTCAATTCATTGGCAATGGCATTCCTAACTCATTTTTAGTTACCCATTCGGTATGAGACAGGAACGCATCTCCTTACGTCTCTCAAACAGGACACGGCCACACACATCTCCGATCATATACATGAATGGAGACGACGTCGTCGGTTGATCAAGTTCTGGATTCCTGATCAACTCCTAACCGATTGGTTCACGACCTCCTTTGTCCCTAAAATCGCACGAGACATTGCTATGGGAGCTTGTGTAACTGAAGAGCAAGCTATCGCGCATGCTCAGTACCTCAACTTAGTTTATTCTCAGTCAGGTACTTTATATGAGTATTTTCCTGATGCCCTGAGACATGGTACATCCAAAGCTCTGCCAAAGCCATCTGTTGACGGTGTTATTGACTCTGTAAATCCGTCTTTGAAGAAATCATCCTCGAACCCTGGGAAGAAAAAATCAAATGCTTCAAACGAAAACACTTCTCAGAGTGGATCTAATTCTGGAAGTACTTCCGAGGTCAACGTCGTCCAGTCCACCACGACAGACAAGGCCTCGAAAGGAAAGAAAAAGGGGAAAGCGAAGAATAAATATGAGCAACCCAAACAAGACTCCTCCAAACCTCCACCCAAGGAAGGAGCCAAACGTAAACCAAAGTATCCTTGTCTTATCTGTGACGAGGATCACGATACCAAAGACTTCCCAAGGCGGTCTGAAGTTAGTTGTTTATTGAAAGGTGCTCCTGGGATTCCCGCGGTTCTGAAAGAACCTTTCCCCTCACAGCAAACTCAAATGGTGGCCGATCCCTCCTTGTCTTCTTCTCCCTTTGGTTCCCAAGTGTTCATGGCTGGAACCATTCCCGTTCATGTAACGAATCAAACAAAGGAATATCCGTCATCCGCCGGGAAGGAGCCTGAGGTCCCCTCAAGCGCTCCTCCATCCAGTTTTGGTCCGCTCCACATCGAGAGACCTAGTACTAAGACGCCCATCTGACCCCCTCCTAAAGGTGTACTCCGGAGATCATCTTATAGCCCAAATGCTCGTGCTTCCCAGCACTATAGCATAGTTGAGGACTTAGCTCAGGCTCTGTCGGCTATGTCCGCTTTAGAAGTTCTCCAGAGTTGCCCCCCCCCAGAGGAAGTTCCTACTATCGGCCATCGGTGGCATCGACCCGACCAATTCGGATTTGATCACCTTTGATCTCGAGAGCCATGTACCCAGGCTGCCTCATTAGATCACCTTCCTCATTCAAGTCATCATCAATTCGAAAATGATTCATCATACAGTTATTGATGAAGGCGCGTCAACTTGCATCTTGTCTGTTGCTTGTTGGAAAGCGATCGGGTCTCCGACTTTGAGCCAGTCTCCCACGACGCTAGAAGCCTTTGATGGGAGAGAATCTCGCCCCTATGGTATCCTTCAACGATTGCCGACTACTTTGGAAGGGAAGACTGTTGAAGTGGAAGTTAAGGTCGTTGATGCAAATCTTACTTACAACCTCCTTTTGGGCTAGAGCTGGACATATGCTATGCGTGCCGTGGCTTCGTCCCTCTTTCATGTCATTCGTTTCCCTCATCAAGGGAAAATTGTCACGGTAGACCAGCTCTCCTTCTTCACTTCTTCTTCCGAAGGCAATGTGCCTTTCGTGGAGCATACCTCCATCCCCTTCGAGAGTGTGGGAGTCGGGCTCTACAAAGATCCCGCCCTCATGGGTGTCTTTTCACTCCCACCTTCCAACCTCGCCTCTATCAGTATGATTTCGGTTCGTTCTGATCCTTGGGTCCTCCCCCCCATTGACCAGATCGAATCGTGGGGTGAGGAGATGCTGTTGAGTCCCACCGAGCTCAACTACATCGAAATTGCTGTTGTATCGGCTCCTCCTGTTGAATCTACTTCTTTAAGCGGAGCTCTTGACTCATACAACTATTCCCCTTAGCTTGGAGAATGTGCTTCCTCGGATCCGTTAAAGGAAATATTTCCTTCTGACGAAGCCATAATAGAGACCATGTCTCTCGAGGAGCCTCCGTGGTTCAATCTTCACCATTGTTCCTCGTTTCTCCCTACCCTTCAGGAAACGTTGGCTTGTCTCGAGCGGTTTGCTCCTTATCTCCTTTCATAACCCCTTCAGACACCCATACAAGTATATCAAGTGTATTCTGAAGGGAATTTGGGGAACATTACGCAGACTCAACCTATCGACATCTCGGTCAAACCAGGGGTCGTCGAGCACATCTACATAGGAGTCACTTGCACTCCTAAGGAAATTCAAATCTATATAGCTCTTTTTCACGAGTTTCGTGACGTCTTTGCCTGGTCTTATGAAGAGATGCCCGAAATTGATCCAAGCATCGTAGTGCATGAGATACCTACATATCCAGGAGCTAAACCTGTTCGTTAGCGTTTATGCCCCGTGCACCCCCGGAAGGCTGCAACAATCAAAGCAGAAGTCGAAAAGCTTCTTAAAGCTGGCTTCATTTACCCCATCCCACTCACAGATTGGGTCTCTAACATCGTCCCTGTGGATAAAAAGTAGGGTACTATCCGTGTCTGTGTCGATTATTGTGATATTAATCGAGCCTGCCCAAAAGATAACTACCCCACACCCTTCATTGACCAGCTCATTGATGAGTGTGCTGGGAGTGAGATATATTCGTTTATGGATGGCTTTTCTGGATATAACCAGATTAATATCGCGCCAGCTGATCAACACAAGATGGCCTTTATTTGTTTGTGGGGTACTTTTGCATATAAAAAGCTCCCTTTCAGTCTCAAGAATGCCGGTGCCACTTTCCAACGTGCGATGTCTTATGCCTTTCATGATATTCGGCACATCGTGTAGCCTTACCTGGATGACCTTCCCGCTCATTCAGCTAAATGCCAAGACCATCCGTCGCATCTCCGTGAAATTTTTCTCCGCTGTCGACACTACCATATTCGACTTAATCCACATAAGTGTGTCTTCTGCGTGGAGTCTAGCCGACTTCTCGGGTTTATTGTCTCCCGAGAGGGCATCCGCTTGGATCCCCTTAAAGTCGAGGCCATTTTGAATCTTCCTCCCCCTGCTTCTTTGCGGCAACTACAGAGCTTGCAGGGTAAAGCAAACTTTTTACGACGATTCTTCCCGAATTATGCCGAGGTGGCAAAAGGTTTCACGCGGTTACTGGAGTGCGACACCCCGTTTCGATGGGATGCCATAGCTCAAGAGTCTTTTGAACATCTTAAAACTCTTCTGGTTTCCGCCCCTTTATTGTGTCCTCCAAATTACCATCGCGATTACACGTTGTATCTGGCCACTGCTGATACCACCATCGGCATGGTTCTTGTTCAGGATGACGATGATGGCACTGAACATGCTATTTATTACCTTAGCCGCAATTTGTTAGACACGGAATCTCGATATGCTTATGTCGAGAAGTTGGCACTGGCCACTGTTTGCGCCGTTCAACACTTCCGTCATTACATCTTGTTGCGTACTACGACAGTGATCTCTGATTGCAACCCAATAACGTACATTTTTTCACGTCAGTTGCTGGGGGGCAAATACTCGAAGTGGATAGTCATCCTCCAAGAGTTCGACTTGGAATTCACTATAGCCAAGTCTAAGAAATCACTTGTCTTCGTTGAACTGTTGTGTTCTTTTCCATCTACTGCTGCCTCCTCTCAGTTAGAGGATTCCATTCCGAACGAAACTCTCTTCCCCATCAGCACCCTCGATCCCTGGTACGGGGATATTATTGTCTATTTACAGACGTCCTCCTTCCATCCCGAAACATCTAAGGATGCTCGCCGACGGATCCGCCATCAAGCCCAACCATATCGCATTGTTGGGGACACCCTGTACCATCTCGGCGTTGATTCTATTCTTCGCCGATGCTTAACTCTCGAAGAAGCAGAGAGAGTTTTAAATGACTGCCACTCTGGTGCCTGTGGCGGTCACATGTCTGGATATGCCACTACACAAAAAATCCTCTGTGCTGGTTACTTTTGGCCCTCCATTTTCAAGGATTGCATTCTTGCCGTCCATTCATGTCATGAGTGCCAAATTTACCAATGGAAGATGCGTGCACCCCCTGCTCCACTGCACCTCGTTGTTACCATCAGTGCTTTTGCCAAATGGGGCATCGATTATATGACCTGCAACCCTCGCTCGGCTAGGGGGCATGGGTACATCATCGTTGCTGTTGATTATTTCACGAAATGGGCCGAGGCGATGCCTACATTGTCTGAAGACGGTCACACCGCAGCGCAGTTTTTGTTCAACCATGTTATCTCACGGTTCAGAGTCCCCCAAGCCATCATCACTGATCACGGAAAGAATTTTCGTAATCACATGATGACCGAGCTAACAACCCAGCTGGGCCTACGGCATGATAGTTCAACCCCATACTATCCTCAGGCAAACGGTTAAGTGGAAGTCGTGAACAAGGTCTTGGTCACGATGCTTCAACGAACTGTTGGCATGCATAAGTCCAATTGGCATTTGATGTTGTTCTCTGCTTTGTGGGCCTACTGAACCTCCGTGAAGGATGCCACCGGTTTCACTCCCTTTCAGTTGGTTTACAGACTGAAGGCTACCCTTCCTATTGAGTGTGAGATTCCTTCATAAAAGATAAACGTCAAATTTCTCCCCGATACTACTCCGGTAGAAAAGTGCCTTCTTTACTTAGAGCGGCTGGACGAGACTCGTCGACTAGCCTCCTTAGCTATTGAAGCACAGAAGAAGCGAGTAAAAACTCACTTCGATAACACTGTTCATCCTCGCTCTTTCATTGAGGGAGACTTGGTCCTGCTCTATGATCAAGCTAACGATAAGCTGGGGGCAGGAAAATTCGAGCCCATGTGGCACGGGCCCTACATTGTGAAAAGAGTTTTGCAAAAAGGGGCCTACGAGCTTATTGATTACGAAGGGAATCCCCTAGATAAGCCCCGAAATGGGCTTTATTTGAAAAAATACTATGCATGAGTCTAGGCACTCTATTTTTGTATACGTGTGCTTTCAGCAAGTGTGTTGTGTGTGCATGTTTTCATGTTTTTGCCTTGGTGTGTCGGCGTGATTGCCGCTTATTGTGTCTTTTTGCTTCTTGGACAGATGTCTGGATTGCCTTACGTTGGTTTTGTTGATGGTGCCTCCCGTAGTACACGCAACTTGTCATCTGCGGCATGGGTGATCTACGATCCTCATGGTGAGTTAGTAGACATTCAAGGGGTTTGTCTAGGTTGTACAATGAACAATGTTGCTGAATATAGTGCTGTGATTGAATTATTAGCTGAGGAGATTAACCTCGGCATTCGAACATTGGTTGTGAACTTGGACTCTCAGCTTGTCGTCCACCAACTCAATGGGAATTATTCCGTTAGAGATCAATGGATTTTAAGGTTGTATTTACATGTTAAGTTGTTAGAAAGCGATTTTGATTTCATTACTTATCAGCATATTCCAAGACGACTTAATACGTTAACCGATGCATTAGCTAATTATGTGTTGGATAGGCATTTGCATAACATGTAATTCAACATAACATAAGAAGCATAAAGTACAATAAACCATAAAACATATGTATATATATGTGTGTGTGTGTGTGTCCAAAATGTTTGCACCGCGTGCATCATCAAAAAATAATACATGTTTGTCTGAATACATCCGGAGACAACATGTCTCTCAAAAAATATGCATAGAAAATAAAACCTAGATATCTAGTCTCGGTGGTGCTCATGGTAGCACGTCACCGCTCGCACTAAACGTCTCAAGAGTCAGTGGATGTGAGTTGGCACCCCCACTGTGTGCCTTTGGTATGCTAGCGGGACATCCGCTAGCCGAGCGTAATCTGGAATCCGTCGAGTGATAACCTCGAGGTTCTGAATGAGCTCTCCTCTGTCATCACCCTCCTCCCGAGGATCCACTGCTGCTACTACTGGGTGTCTCCTTGTAATGGGAGACATGCCAGCTGGACACTCCGGGCCGACATCTGCATATGCATATAAATGTCATTAGGACAAGTGTGTACTAACCAAAAAAAAAATCATAAAAACACAAAATCAAAAAATGAGATCATACCAATCTCCTCGTCCAAGTCCTCTCCCTCTGGCAAAGGGAGGTCAGGGTCTCTGGTGAAGTCCGTCCCCACATATGGCCTGTCCTCCACCACAATCAGTTGGCAGCGAAGCCACCCGAAAAACTCAGGTCTGAAAGACATCTGCTGACCGCCACCACCCCTCGACATCAGTGCCACCCATCGAGCCATCCTCGGCTCTCAAGGTGCCGAGTCAGGAACAAAGGCCCCTTGGCCCTGGAAGCTTGGCACACGTTCTAAGAAGAATGTCACCAAGATGGAGTCATATCCGAACTGTTGCAACTTGCCTTGCTTGGCCTTGGTCAGCTACCTCTTCATATTGGTCGTCACTGTTGACGCCCAATTGAAGACTATCGGGTTAAGGCACTTTGTCGCCAAGATCAGATGGTTCTTCGTAGCTTCATGGGGCACTTGTGCCCCCATAGCTCATGTGATGGTGAACAACAATGCTCTAAGTGTCAGGTCCGGGACAGTGGGGATATCCACCTTCGAGCTGCCCGACCCATATCTTGCATCTGGGCAAACTCGGGCCTTCACCTCATCCATCTTCTCTCCAGATGGCCTGCTACCGGTCAGTCAAGGCATCGACCCCTGTCGCGACAGTCCAGTCAGGAAATAGACATCGGACACATCTAACTCCAACACTTGGTCCTGTATCCGGAACACCTGTTCCTCTACGTCCCACAAGTTGATCAAATACTGTAAGAGCTCTGGCTGAGCTCGTAAATAGGACAACAGGAAATATTTCTTGAGCCCACACGCTCTAAGAGCCTCCATGCAGTCCTCATCTACTAAGGCCAATGTTTCCACTTGGTCATGTTCTCGTTCTTTCCACACGATCACAATTTTCGTGTATTTCCCTGCAAACACAAGCCTAAAGCATCAAGTTAGATCCTTGTATAGCTTAAAAATGCAGAGAAATATGGTTTAAATTTGTTAAAATTGACCAAAAAACCCGCGTGGTCATTGGCGCGACTGTTTCTAAAACAGTCGCGCCCATGGATGCGTGCCTTTAGGGAAAGTTGCCCCATTGGCGCGGGTCTGTGCTCGAAACCTGCGCCAATGGGCGCAACCCTTATTTTTTAAATCCTTTCCCTAGAGGATGAAAAAGCAGTTTAAAACAAATTTGAAATAGATGGAAATGGAGTGGGGGAAGAGACCTCTTACTTGACACTGACGGCGCTCCGAATGGTCAACTGGATTTGTCGCAATCGTCGCTTGAAGATCGCACACCAAAAGCCCTAATTTTGCTCTCCAAAGGTAAAAAGTGAAAAGTAATTTCTTGTTTTACCATTTTCACCCATTTTATAACTTTTTGACCCTCAAATAGGTTTTAAAAGTCATTTTATGAATATTTTAATGTATATTTGTGTCGAAAATGGATTTTACGCCGGTTTCTTGTGCAGCGACAGGTGTTTGTGCGGCTTAGGCGAAGAAATGAGTTGTATTTTATACTTTTTTCGGACTCGGTAAATACACGAAAAAGTCGCTTTGGAGTCACCTTTTTGCTCTTTTCTAACTCTCTAAACGTGAAAATAATGCCGGGTTGCCCCTCTCGACTCGTTAAATGTAAATGAGAGGCGGTCGTCTTTAAACCCTTTTTCGACCGAGTAAAAAATGAAAAGATTGTCGGACCCTTGTCGTTTCAGGTTCGTTAACGGTCACGAAGCGACGTGGTTTCGATTGCTTTTTTACTTTTTCAGATCGGAATCACTACTTATGAAAAGTACTCCTCGGTCGTAATGATCGGATGGTTCTTTCGAGCATTGTTTTATGCTTTTTCGGGCTCGAGAGACACAACTTTACGAAAAAGGACACCCCTGGAGTTTACTTTTCCATTGTCTTTTCAAACTCTCTAAACATGAAAAGATGTTGAGTTCTTCCTTTGTCAGACTCGCTAAAACTTAATGACATCGGATTCCGTCGAAATAACGCCTCCCAAGCATACGCTATCCTCGTCAAGCTTGCCATCCAAAAATAACCAAGGTACTCGCCAGACATGGTGGGGAAAAAGGAACCACAATTATCGTCGTGTCAGCAGTATGTCGCTCTTGAACATGGCATTTGTCTGCATTCGTGTTTGGGTGGGGACATCTCATCTTGTTTTTACACTTGCCTCCGCGGGTTTGGGTTATCCTGTTTGACCTCTCATCTGCTCATTGCCTTGTCACCATGACCCCTGATCATTTGATGTCAAATGCTGCCAAGTCCATTTTCGTGCCGCCAATATGTTCAAGAGAAGTTGACCTCTGCAGAATACTCAACCTCCCTCTGATACCTCACACAAAACATCTTATCCTTCTCTGTATCGTGTCGATGATGTGGGAAACATTATGGCCCACCTTCGATCAAGGTCACTTCCTATCGACTTCAGCTCATTATCCAGGGAGTTGACTTAGAGATTCCCTTCAGGTGCCTTGGAGCCTGCATGCCTCAATGGCAAGTTCTTCGTGTTCGACGCGAGGTTTTCATCATTGGCCTCCGATCGAATGATTCTGCGGGTGTTCGACACCAGCTCACTGATTCGCACGCCGTAGATTGTACCTATAGTACCTTGAGGACCATTGTCATTATTGGTGGTACCTCTCGCGTCCGTTAACAGTTTTCATCATTGACTGGTAATCAGATGATGTTCATGCATGTTCGACTTCGACTCCCATATTCGCATGCTTGAACTTGTACTTTATTCGAGTCGAGATGGAGCACAAGACCCTGGATTTTGTCTGTAGAAGTCTAGTTTGCGATTTTTGTGGATTATTATGATCATTACATGACTCATTCACTGGATGGCTGCGACCATGCCTGAGTCTGCTTATCGATCCTTCCTGGATAGCTGCATCCATACCTTGGATCCAGACTTTTATGTACTTTGTTATGGATGGCTGCACCCATACCACATACATCATGTACTTGAGATATCAGTTGTACTTCTTCATGTAGGTTCTCCGGTGGCCGTGTTTTCAGTTGACCATGTTCTTGTAAAGCATTTCACCCCTCTCTCTTGGGCCTCATGCTTTAGGGGGCATCTATTACACAGTATTTTGTCACTGTCCCTGTTACCCCTTCTCTCGTACATTGGAGGACTTATTCCGGGACCTGTGAGAAGTGACATAACCTGAAAACACCTGCATTGTATCCCCTTGAGTATGTATTTCATATTCCCTGAAGACACCTTCTGCAAAATACCCATAAAAATAGCCCTTTTTCCATTGGCGTTGTTCCTCAATGTATCACTCGCGCCAATGAGGGAAATCCTCCAAGGAGGGTGCGCCAGTTGGTGCTCTGTCTCAGAGTCGCACTAGCGCTAGCCCAGTTGGGTAAAGTTCTTAACAAACCAACTTGCGAAGGTTCTTCCTAACCTATCCATGAACTGACTCCAGTTTGAGTTAGTTCAGTTGGGCTTCGAATCTCCATAGAAGGGAAGTAGTTCTCCACCTCTCATGGAAGCTTCCTAATGACAAGGACAATCCCATGAATCTTGTGGATGATCTTATCTCCTTCTCCTCTCTCTATATAAGCTTGTCCTTTTGCCTTTGACAAGCTAGTTAGTAATTCTACTCTTCAAGCTCCCAAATCTAAGTCCCAAAGTTTGAGAATTGCTAAGCTCATGTTACAAGAGGCCTTGTTCATCCCCATAAGGTTATATCTTTAAGGAGGAGATCCATGTCCAAGTAA
>APFE030237225.1:51341-72654 GCA_000404065.3 Pinus taeda
GTTGTAGAAAGAAAAGAACTTTGGGGGGTTGGAAAGCATTTTATGCTTTTCAAAATAGGTGTAGAGAGGTAGAGTTATGGGACTGGAAAACCACTCAAACTCTTTTTGGGCTTCTAGTGATTCCGACGATTCTCTATGGTTGTGAACTATGGGCAAACAATACATATGACATGCAATGGAGACAAATTGAGAAAATTTAGAAGCGTTTCATTACAAACAAATTCAAGATTAAAAGTGCAATTCCTTATGCTATATTGTTAAGTGAAACAGGGATTGCTCCTATTGAAGCAATTGCTATGGTGCGAGTCATAAGGTATTAAAAAAAAATTGAGCAAATGGAAGAGGGTAGATGGCCTAAGGTTGTCTTTAATGATAGATTGTGCAAGAGAAAAAATACTTGGATGCAACAAAATAACAAATGGTTTAGTAAATGGGGTACTTGCTTGAACACGTGTCCCATAAACAGCAAAGAGATGAGAGCTTTTGTTATGGAAAAGTTCCACAAGCGTACTTGGGATAAGGAGCTATGAAGAAATGAAAAGTACTATATTAAAGTGCTTAATCCCACTATTAGTCATCAACCAAAAGCATACATAGAGGCCAATATCTCTTAGAGAGCCAAAATTCTTATTGCTTAGTTAAGGACTAATTCTCATCAACTCCGTTGTGAAATAGGGCGCTGGAAAAGGCCAAAAGAAGTGTGGGAGGAAAGAGTATGCATTTTTTGTTCTTCCGGAAAAGTGGAAACATAAAAAAATTTAATTTTATAATGTGAGGCCTTCAAAGACAACATGGAACATTATGTAGATATGTTGGCAGCTAGCTCTTAGGATAATCTATTTAGCAAGGGGTTTTTGAGAAGCTGAGAGCATTTATTTTGAAGCTTCACAGAAAAAGGGCCGAATACATCAAGCCGATGAAGAAGCAATCTGTCCCATAAGCTATCTTTAGCCTCATGGATGTTAAAATAATTTCTTTCTTTCTTTCTTTCTAACATTTTCATTTTAGGGTGTAAAGGAAATGCTAAAGGAAATCTCTACAATATCAGCTTACAAATCTCTATGGTATTAATTCGAAGAACCTCATAGTAAAAGCACGTTCGACATAATCAACTATCATTCACATGTATGGTGTTGTATGCCTATTTTCACTATCATCATACAATCATTAAAAAAAAAAGTATGAGTACCAATATGTATCATTTCCTATGTTCTAACTCTAGTTCAACTTCCCTTTCCATATTTTAGTTCACTTTCCGAACACACAAAACACTCAACGATTGTTGGCTATAATGTCTAAAGGAATGATGGATGCAATCTTCAAGGGTTGCTAGATATATAATGTTTTTTTCTAATGAAAAAGTATGCAATCATAAAAGAAAATAGTTTTAATTTTTTTAATTGTTATTGGTATGTGAGTTACTCCATATTCTTGAGCTATCAATAATGTCGACTTGAGAAATATAAGTTTGAAGAAATTGTTTGATGCATGACCCACTCAATCTTTGAAAGAAAACATATGAGAAATAAAGAAAGTAAGTACTCCCCTTGTCACATGCTTTCATGGGAGGGGGCATTCCTTCAGAAGCATTATTAAGGTATACCCCTAGAAAGTATCGATTGATTTCTCCTTCAAATGATTGTTTGAGAATCTAGCTATCATGGAACCAAGGAAATCAAGATAAAACATTTAGTCATTGTATAAAACATTTAAGTGGTCAAGTATAATTCTCCTCAAACAACTTCCAAGTTATGGAAACCTAGACTATCCATGCAATGTTTAATAGAAGGGCTTTGTATTTTCTTGTTTTCCATTTTTAATCACCAAATTCTAAGAACCCGTTAAATGGAATTACACCCCATACCACTTTCATATCTGTCATTCCTTCCACTTCTTTCCAAGCATGCTTTGCATACGATCTAGACATGATAAGATGTGAAATTGTCCCATCTTCCTGTTTACATAAACGACACCATTTGGGACCATAAATGTTCCTTCTCTACAAGTTAGCATATGTAAGTGTTTTGTTTTTCAATAATAACCACTTGAATATATTGAATTTTGATAGAAACTTAAATTTCCAAACTAATTTCCACCACCAAACTTATATATATTCTCTTCCCTCTATGCACAACATTTTATATCAAATTCTTGGAATATGTTTACTTGTAGGATTTAATGAGCATACACTATCATCCTCTTCATCCCTTAGACTTAAAAAATAGGATTTTAGTGTGTCATTGTAATTTTTCCATATGATTCTCCCCTCATTAGTCTAATCACTCTCCAAGTAAGATAGTTTTATTACCATAAGGTAGTCTTATCCCAACTAACTATGTTCCTCAAGGTATAAAACCTCTATATATTAGATCATGAATCACTAGAGGAGGTATAATATGAAATCATCGACTTCTAATCAGGTGGTCAAATCTAATTTGAACTTTGTCTCCCCTTCCCACATCAGCCAATTTCCAACCAGGGAAAATGATGTAGAAACTATTGTGCAAATGATAGAGACATTGGGTAATATCTTTATGGGATTTGTGATCCATTCCTCCACTATGTTATGAGCTATATACTTATCTTCAATAACTTTAGCCCACAACCCTTCAGTTTGGATTAAACTACAAATATTATTTGTAGCTAAAGCTTAAAAAAATAAGAATATGTTATTTAAACCCCACATCCTTGTGCTTTTTGAACTGCATTTTTTTTCCAAGGTACTAGAGAAATAAATAACTCGATCCCTTGACCAAATGAATATATAACATATATTCTAATCCTTTCCAAAAATCCTTTTGGGTTCCATGCAATTGACATCCTATACACTAAAATTTCTTATAAAATAGCATTAACCAATACCAATGGCCCCCCTTTGGATAACTATAGATTACACTAAAGGTTTAGTTTTTCTCTACCTTCACTATGACAATCATTGTTAGTTGTGCATTTTATACATATTTTCCTTTATTTGGAAGCATACATATTTTATCATGGTATCTAACTCAACCATATTTTTTCAGGAATTGGAAATTATAATTTATTTATAAAAGAGTTGTGGCTACATATGAGTTACATATGGATGATGAATCAAAGCCAAATTACAAAATTGTGATGTCCATCAGAGTTAGATTTATTCTAAGACTCAATAATCAAAACATAGAGTCCTAGACATACCCAAAAATACATGCTGAAACCCACAACCAATAGAGAAAAGACTAATAAAAAAATGAGCCCCATTATAGAATGAGATACAACCTAGAATATTTTAAAAAACATGTTACTTAAGATCTGGAGACATAACAATTGATAGAGATAGAGAGGCATTAACATTCTTCATAGACAGTTGGTCATTCAAATAAAAGAGAGAGGAGCACCATTCAAACGCATAGGCTTTGAAACAATTTGTAGAGAGTTAACTGGATGTAAATTGAGGAGATTTAAGACTATTGTTTCCAACACATCAACCCTTCATTTATGATGCAGGTGAGTTGATAACCAAACCTTGCCACAAAAACCCAATGAGTCTTCAATTGTTGAGAGGTGTTTGAGGATTTTGTCAAGTTCTTCTCGCACTCAAATCAGGTGTTTTGCAAGGTGACATAAAGTATTATATGTTGTCCTTAGTTCATTAAAATCCATGGCCTCAATCAACCAAATCCTATTAAGTAGAGAAAGGAATAGAATTGGTTTTCTTCCAACTAGGAAATATATAAAACATGATCTATGCATTATTAATCCTTCCCTTACTATGTGTGGTGATATTGCAACAATTATATCCTAAGGTGGTGCAATCATAAGCCATAATAAAAATAGGCGTATTATTAAGGGATGCTATGTTTCTTTGTGTGGTTTTAAATCCTCTATCATGCACCAAATGATTACTTATGAGGTGAAACTTGTAGGTATAATATGCCTATGGGATAAGTTGTATGACATGTTGTTCACTAAATAAAAATATCCCCTTTTTTTGAATTGGATCACTAGATTGGCATAGGAATTTACCAAGCAGTTATCACCTTTTAGGACATGGATCCATCCAAATTAGTAATCTATATTATCAATTAGAGATTAAATTCTAGTGAGAATTACTACCATTCTTAAATCCTTTGTCTTAATTCCTAGATACAAGTGGCTGATAATGATAATTAAATCATCTATGATGATGAGATGTCTAGGACGGAGAGAGTGAGACAATATATTTATGCAAAGAGGTGTAAAGTATTCAACTAGATTATTTTTCATGACCCCCAACTTCCAAGTAGATTTTCCTTCAATTGTTCCTTCAGGATGAATGATTGTACCCCCCTGCACTTGCCTCCCTTAACTCATCCACATTGAAAACGAACAACTAATTAATTAAATTTATTTTCACCTCAAAAATACCCCAAAGGGATATAATTGATTTTTATATATTTATTATCATTCCAATGGCTATGAAAAATAATTCAATAATTTCTTTGAGCTTCTCAATCACACTCCTTGAACCTTCACAAAAAATGAGAATGTCATCTACAAACAACAAACGAGTCATGACATAACATGAATTTCCTACAATATCTCTTTAAATTTTTCATTCCTAATGGCCCCCTTTAACAATTTACTCAATCCTTTAGGTACTAAAAGGAGAGAAGAAGACATGGTGTGCTTCCCTATATAATTCCTCTTTATAGCCTAAAGAAAGGTAAAGGTGCAACATTTATAAGATTAGAAAAAGAAATAAATGTGATGCAATTCATCACCAAGGAAAACAATTGAGGACAAAACCCCAAATGGATTCTTATTAATCAAATATAGATCTAACTCACCATGTCATATGCTTTTGATAATTCCATTTCTACAACCATTGCTTTTGAATTTTCTTACCTTGATTGAATTCAACGCTTTTTGAGGAAACCCCATTGGCTCATGAATTTGTATCCCCTCCAAAAATCCAAACTATTAAACAAAGATCCTCCTAGATAGGATTCCTTTTAATATTTTAGCAATAAGCTTTGATATGATTTTATATATGCAATCACATAAAAAGATTAGTTGCGAATTTTGAAAAAAGGTAAGGTTATCAACCTTTGGAATCAAGGCTATGAAGGTTGTGTTGAATGCAATTAGTGTTTTATCTAAGATTATTGATGACACAAACACCCTCCTTAAATCATTTTCCACAAGTTTGTAACATTCTAAACATAGTTACTAACCAAATGAGAAAATTACATAGTACCCGTTTTTTTGAGGTAGCAAAAAATCACTCGATTTTGAAAAGTGGTGATGAAGAATACACCTTTTTTTTTGGAGCATATTTTTGGCACTTTAAATTTTCTTATATATCAAGTATGATTTTTTTTTTTAAATGTTAATGATTTTCATGCTAATTTTGAAAAGTGTTGATGCAACATCAACACATTTTTTTATAGGGCTTATTTTTGACATTTTGAATTTTTTTTTATGTATCAAGTATGAACATTTTTTTTTTGTTAGTGATTTTCATCTTCATTTTGAAAAGTGTTGATGCAACATCAACACTTTTTGTTTAGAAGACTTATTTTATACACTTTAAATTTTCTGATGTATTAAGTGTGGATATTTTTTTTAAATATTGGTGATTTTCATGTGGGTAAAAAAAAAAAATGACAAAAAAAATCAAATATATATTAAAAAAACCATAAAAATGTTAAAAAAACCAAAATTAACCTGTAAAAAAAAT
Organism: Pinus taeda; assembly: GCA_000404065.3. Taxonomy (NCBI): domain Eukaryota; kingdom Viridiplantae; phylum Streptophyta; class Pinopsida; order Pinales; family Pinaceae; genus Pinus; species Pinus taeda. Next base: position 57,043 of record APFE030237225.1, read on the forward strand.
AATTAAAAAAAAGGAAAATATTTAAAAAAAATAATTTAAGCGAAAAAAATTAAATTAGAAAAATAAGATCTAAAACAATTTTTTTTTTTTTTAAGTTAAAAAACCTCATAATTAAAAATAAATATTAATTTAAATAAAAATAAAAAAAAATAAATATAAAAATAAAAATAAATTAAATTAAATTCAAAATAATTTAAATTCAAAAAATGAAAAAAAGAATTCCTGCGGCCCAACCGGCTCAGGGTGGTAGGGGCTGATTTTGGGAATTGACCCCTGCCACCATGGGCCAGTTGGGCCTCGTGGTGGGCGGGGAGGAAGTTACGTGAGCTCCCTCCTAGCCCACCCCGTGACCCAACCATATTAGTATGAAAAAGCCTTGTGCATGTTGTGTTGTACATGGCCACTGTACACATGATTTTCCTCTTTTACCCCATATGTGCCAAATGTGGGAAGCTCAAGCAGCTTCTCAAGGTCAACAATCGCCTCAAAATCCTGCGCCAAGCCAACTGACAATGCTCACAAATCATTTCCCTCAGCAAGGATTTGATGTTGTTCAACATCAGCCAGGTGAAGCAGCCCATATCCCCCAACCTTCTGGTCTTGGTGACTACCATATCCTTATGATGAACTCTTATTAGGTTATCCCCTCCAATATCAACTTGCAAACTTGGTCGCATCAATATGACAAGCCCTCGACTTCGTCTGCTATCAAGTCGAAAACGAAAGTATCTGCTGAGCCTCTTACGACACTAAATGGTCCTTTATAGATCCATCAACCTAAGGTTGAGGTCATTCCTAAGATCCCAAAGGGACCATTACGTCATAATGCGGCTTCTAACAGAGTTTCCCATACATACAGTATAGTAGCTAACTTGGCGCAATCACCTGCTGCCATGTAAACAATGTAAGTACTCTAGTCAAGCCCATCCCGAAAGAAAGCTCTACTAACTACCTCGAGTCTAGTAGATCCTTCTGACAATCGCTTGATTTTCTTCCCAATTGATACATCACAGAATCCCCCATTTTCTTCATCTATTGCTTTCTAGATACCAGTAAAAATTCGTAATGCCATCATCTCTTGATGCATTATTGATGAAGGCACATCCACCTGTGTGATGTCTCCTGTTGTTTGGAAAAAACTCAAGTCACCTGAGTTGTCCCCCTCCACCATCACCTTGCGTGCTTGGGATGGACACTCCTCCTAGTGCCTTGGCACGTACCACAACTGTCCAGTGACCCTTATAGGCAATACTATCCATGTCGACATTAAAGTCATTGATGCCCCTTTAGACTACAACATTCTCTTAGGTCGTAGTTACACATATTTCATGTCAGCTACGACGTCTGTAATGTTCCACAAGATGTGCTTCCCCCATGAAGGGAAGATCATCACCATTGATCAATTGACTTACTACAAGCCGACATCCGTGACCTCCCCTAAGTCCATTATCTCGTCAATGTCTGACAAACAGTCTCCAACCCTTGCCACTAGTGTTTCACCTAGAGTCTATAAATATTCCTCATTGTTGGGTTCTTTCCCTGGTCCTCCACCTCCTGTCTCAGAGCCTACCTCTATGAGTGTTTGCATGTTAAAAGCGTCACAGGTTATCCTTAAGCAGTCCGATACAACTCATCAACAACCAGCTCCTCAGTACCTTGCTATTGCTCTTTTAGATTAACCCTTTGGACCCAGTCCCGTGGACCTCCTCCATTTGTGGGTGCCTCTTCTATGTTCCCACTAGGAATTGTTCCTCTAGATCTCAACCATCCAGGAGCCATTCCACTAGGATATTATCCTTGTCAGCCAGATACCTTTCTTATTCCCCCCTCTGGGAATTTTTACTATACCTTTCATGGCTTCACTGGTCCTTCCTAACATGACTTTGGGAATCCTAGTATGGTACATCTACCCCCATACAAACATTCTGCCTGGTCAGCTAAGACCATGTCATGCTTTGACCCCAGTTCAACCAGTCCCCGTGACCCCTGTCGCTTCGATGACCAAAACAACAAGACGACGAGTTTCATCCAGTCGTTCTAGGTACAAGAGGTGCTCTTCTTGAGGTGAGGTCTCGGGGAGAAGTTCGATAACCAGCTTGAGGGATGGAATTTCGTACTCAATTGGTAAAGTTTCTTCCAGACTGTAGACTAGCTGGAATGGTGTGAATCTAGCTGCATCCTTGGTCGAGGTTCGGTAAGCCCATAGAGCTGAAAAGAGCATGAGATGCCAATTTGACTTGTGCATCCCAATGGTGTGCTGAAGCATCGTAACTAAGACTTTGTTCACAACTTCAACTTGGCTATTGGCTTGAGGGTAGTATGGGGTTGAGCCATTGTGGCATAGACCCAATGTAGAAGTTAGATCATCCATCATGTAATCTCGAAAATGGGAGCCATGGTCGGTGACAATGGCCCGAGGCACTCCAAACCTAGAAATAACATGATTGAATAGAAATTAAGCCGTTGCTTTACCGTCCGCAGAGTATGTAGGCATCAGTTCGGCCCATTTGGTAAAATAATCCACAACAACGATAATATACCCATGCCCCCTAGCCGAACGAGGGCTACAGATCATATAATCGATGCCCCATTTGGCAAAAGGACCAATGGTAATAACGGGGTGTAGATGAGTGGCTGGGGCACACATCTTACATCGGTAAATTTGGCACTCATTACACTTGTGAACAACAAGGATGCAATCCTTGGAGATAGAGGGCCAAAAATAACCAGCATGAAGGATTTTTTGAGAAGTAGCATATCCAGACAGGTGACCACCACATGTGCCAGAATGGCAGTCATTCAAGACTCTCTCAGCCTCCTCGAGAGTGAGACAACGGCAAAGAATTGAATCTACACCGATGCGGTATAAAGTATCTCACATGATACGGTAAGGTTGAGATTGATGCTGAATGTGTCGGCGATCATCCTTAGTCAACACAAACCCGAAGGTGGATCTTTGGAGATATACAATGATATCACCGTACCAGGGGTTGAGAGTGCTAATTAGGAAAAGAGTCTCGTCCGGGAGCTGCTCGTCGGCACCAGCAGGAAGAGAAGTGGAGGGAAGGGAGTGTTTAGTCAATTTAGTGTCCTAAATTGCTTGCATGAATTATCAATTGAGGTTTGTAGTCTGATGAAGTGTGATGCACTATATGTGTTTAGTTAACTTTTCTCTTACTTTGTTGTTTTGTATTTTTATGTTTATTTTGGGGGTTTTTGTTCTTTGATGTCTAAGAATATACAATCTATGAGAGATTTACATGGATCTATTGAGTTTTAAAGGAAGGATAGGTTCCTAAGTTAGTCTATAGTTAGGACCTAATAAGAGAAATAAAGCATCTATATTATCTACATTTAGTCCTAATCCATGGATCTAAATTTTAAAACCAAAAGTAATACTAATGTAGAAGGTAATTCAATAATTGCATTCATTTAGCCATTCAACCATTCAATTTTGGAATATGATAGAATCAATGTCCTTGAAATTATTTTTTGGAATGTCAAGTGATGCAACTAAGTAATGACCTGAAAATAGAAAAGAAAAGATGACAGCTTGTAAAACTAACAATGTGCTGAGTAAGCTCAATCACTGCATGAATTAGATATTCAACCAATTAAGTTAGAATTGTCATAATTTTGAAATGGTTTTGAGAACATCTATTAATACAACTAATTGACAGTTCTATGCTAAGGAAATGAGTAATGAAAATAGTAAGAAGCTAAGAAACTGTGTATTCTCATTACTTCATTTTTCATTCAGTCATTTCTCATACAATTTCTCAGAAAAGTAAGACTTGCACAGTTGTGATTTTTATCATTACGCCATTGGTTACAAACTAAAATGAAACAAAATTAGAGAAAATAGACTTGTAGAAACAGAGCAATAGAAATTAAAATGAAAACAACAAGTGAAAAATATCCTTTAGTGCAGGGGCCCTCTGCAACTAATGTGGCTGGATGACAACTAATTAAAGATGCACTTTTAAACCTCCATTGAAAAAAAAAAGTTTGTATTATCAACAAAACGAATTCTGAACAAAGTATTTAATAAAATACTAAGCAATTTTTATTTATTTATTTATTATTATTTTTTTAATAATATAAAAAATCCACACTAGTATTAAATGATGGGAAGCCCTATGCACCTTTGATGAAATTAATGGTACATGAAAAATAATACCTTGAAAAGCAAAAAGTTATCCAATCTAATCAAGCTATCTAAAAGTGAGAATTAAAGTACAACAATTGTTTTGTAGAAAATTTGTAAGATAATCCAAACATACTGGTTCAAGGTCCCAATTTTCCTTCTTACATTGGCTACAAGAACAAAAGGATTGACACCATTTGGTAGGGCATCTTGTTGTTTCTTTTTGTCATTTAGCCGGGCTTCAACTTCAAGCCTTCACTACACTCACTCACAACCTGATATAAAATTTTAAAACAAAAATTAAGAGATAGTCTAGAAATTAGCAAAACAATATTGAATTACCATTAACGAGCTATTGTGACAAGGAAAAAATCACAACCATTGAAGTAAAAGAAAAAAACAACAAAAACAAAGGTGTAGGAAAAATTAACAAAACAAGCATGTGAGGCCAACGATCAACGATTCAGGATTCAGACTACCCCACCAACTTTATCCTATATACAAAAGTAGTGAGATAGTTCAACCAAACTAAGAAATACATGCTTAGTTGTAGTGACATGGACTCCAAGACGAAATGAATGAGGTTGAGGGTAAGGAGGGAAGCATTATGACATGACCCATGGTATGTTCCAAAGAATGGAATGATGACACGCGTGCTTGTCATGCTAGGTCCCATGTCGTTATGTGGAAAGTTATTTTTGTTATGTCTAAAATGGTGACTTACGAATAAAACGATGGTAGATTATAATGTATAAAGTTTTCAAGGACTACATGTGCCTCACCTGTAGGTTTTAACCCCGTACATAAATTACCCGCATACGAATTCTAAAAACAAAAAATAAACAATGGTGAGAGCATAACACATAAAGCAAATATGCACAGAGATTTCCCCTTGATCCCAAAACTAGGACTACTAGATTGATTTTTCATTATATTCCTTTCAATGTTACAATACATATATATACATGCTGAAGCATCCATAATCCCCAATCCATTAACCCTGGATTAGAACATAATCATAGTTCCCTTGATCGGAATCGAAACAAACATGAAGATGAAGGACGCAATGAGTGATGGAATTGACTAACAAACCTATCACTGCATCATATTCGACTTGAATATTGGTGGCAGATCCAATGCACATGGTATTTGAAAGGACTAACATATGCAAGGGGGTAAAAATGGCCTAGGTTTCCGAAGCTAGATTTTGGGAAAAGTGAATTGCACCTTCGGCATGAACGATATACGGTGTGGATGATGGATCCATCTGAAAGGTGAAAAAGACAACAAATGAGATGATGCAATCTACCTAATATTATGGCAGAAATAAAGACACGCAAATCAGAGGGATGTGATATGAGCAAAATTTCTTGAGGTAGAGTGCATTGGGAGAATCAGGAAGGAAATGGCCCTCAAAAGCCTCTAAAGAAACACCCACTTACTTAAGGGTAGGGGTGGGAATCGGCCGATTTCGGGAATCAAACCCTTGCTACCCTGTGCTGGTTAGGTTGCTAGGTGGTAAGGAGGCGATTATGGGAATCAACCCCTTGCCACCTGGGGCCGCTTGGGCCGTGAACCGGCCCGGGATGGCAAGGCGTCAATTCCTGAAATTGACCCTTTGCCACCCTGGGTCAGTTTATCCGTGGGGTGGGCAGGGGGTTTTGTTTTATTTTAATTTTAATTTTTTTTAAATTATTTAAATTATATTTTAATTTTTTTTTTTGTAATTTTTTTTCTTTTGTTAAATTTTCAACTTTTTTCTTAAATTATGTGTATTTTAGAATATTTTCCCTTTTTTGTTATTTTACTTTATTTTTGTAATTAATTTTAAATTTACAAGTCAATTTTTGATTTTTTTTACATTTTATAGTTTTTGTCTTTTTTTTTTTTTAATATAATTTTTATATTTTGTTTTTCACTATTATTATATTATATATAATATATATATATATATATATTATATATAATATATATATTATGTATTTAAAAAAAAAAATGTGTTTTTTTTAAATCATCGTTTTTTTTTTTTCAATATATTGGATTTTTTTTTCTTTTGTAATTATTTTTTTTGTTTTTTTATTGTCTTTAGGTTTTTATCTTTGTTTTTTTTTTTTCCTTTTATTATTTTTTTACTATTTATTTTTACTATTATTATTTATTATTATTATTATTATTATTATTATTTATTATTGTAGAGTCTGTGTCGATGCTTGTCTAGCAACCCGATCCCATTATGTGCAATTTGATAGTTGATTTTAAAATTTTCGTTATAATGAATCAACTTTGCCCCCACAATGTGTCAATTTCATGGTTGGTCTTTAAGTTTTCATTAATAAAATCTTGTTAATATGTGTGTTTGCCATTGCTTGAGAGACATTTGTTTGTATGGTTGTAGCCGTAAGAATACGCAGTCACCTACATCAAAAACTATTTCACTACAATGTTGATCTGCCTATTGTTTCATTCACTTATGCGCTAGAGTGAGGTTATCCTGTAAGAGTTGGAGAACTTGTTGTTGATGCTCAATGTGATATTCCACTGTTTTAGCCTTATAATTTTCTCTTAAAGATGTTGTGATGGATGGTGGATGATATACATAAAGTGCCATAAATGGGGTCATTTTTGCTATAGTATGTAAGGAAGTGTTATAACACCATTCAACTAGAGGTAACCACTTGACCCATTGTGTTTGTTTATCAGATATAAAGCAATGAAGATATCCTTCCAAACATTTTTTCACTATCTTAGCTTTCCCATCAAATTGAGGATGATATGATGAGCTATGAGCTAATTGAGTACCAATACAAGAAAATAATTGTGTCCAAAAATTTCCAGTGAAAATGGGATCTCTGTCACTTACTATAATCTTTGGGTTTCCATGAAGCTTTTGAATTGTTTCCATAAATGCAGTAGAAATTGTACTAGATTTAAAAGGATGAGATAATGCATAAAAGTGTGCATACTTCATCAGTATATCGACTACCACCATGATGACACTCTTTCCTTCATACTTGGGTAAACCTATGATAAAATACATTGAGACCTTCCCCCAATGCTAACTTGGAATGACTAAAGGTTTTAAAAGACCCAGGGTCTTAATTGTGTCAACTCTATTTTGTTGGCAAACTAAACATTCTGCCACAAACCTCTGAATATCAGATTTAAGTCCATCCCAAAAAATTCCTTCTTGAATTTATGGTAAGTTTTTAAAAATCCTTAATGCCCTTCTAAGGGAGGGGTATGCAATTCCAAAAGAATATTTTGTTTGAGTTGAGAATTCTTACAAAGATACGAGTGATATTTGTATCATAATGAATCATTTTTTCAACTAAATGTATCATATGTACTGGGATCTTGCTACAACTTTTGAATGAGTGTCCACACCTATTCATCATTCTTCCATTCATCCCTTGCTTCGGTTACCCACTCAGGTTGGATAATAGAAATGGCACAAATCAATGCTTTCACATCCTCATCCTTTCTTGAGAGTGCATATGCAACAAAATTTTACTTCCCTTTTTTGTAGATGATTTCAAAGTCATAACCCAACATCTTTGTAACCCATTTTTGCTGCTCTTTTGAAGATAATCAATGTTCCAAAAAATATTTAAGACTATCATGATATTTTTTTATCTTGAATTGTCTTCCCATTCGGTAAGGTTGCTATTGCTTTAGTGCATGTAGTATTGCTAGCATTTCCTTCTCATAAATAGGGTTGCGTAGATTCTTTCCTTTAATTGGATGATTTTTAATTAGATTCTATTTCTTGAGGCATACAATTCCACAATAAATGTTTTTGTGAAGTCTGGTGTAACTAAGACCGATGCTTGGCAGATTGCCTCTTTAAGATGTTCAAAGGCCTTAGTTGTTTATGGAGTCCATAAAATGCATCTTTCTTTAGTAATGATGTTAGAGGTGCCGCTATTCTCCCATAATTCTTAACAATCTTGTGATAATACCCTATCAACCTAAGAAATCCTCGAAGATGCTTTATGGTTGTGGGGATTTTCCATTCCTTAATGGATTTAATATTTTTAGGGTCCACCTTAACACCCTCATGAGATACAATATGACCCAAATATTCCACCTCCTATACTTCAAAAAAACATTTGAAGGTTTTTGCATATAATTTTTTCTCCTCCAATAGTTTGAGCACCCTGTCAACATGTTGAACATGATACTTCCAAGACGTGTTGTAGATTAGTATGTCATCAAAAAATACTAACACAAATTTTCTAAGGAAGGGTTTGAAAATGGAATTCATCAAACCTTGAAATCTAGAAGGTGCGTTAGTAAGGCCAAAAGGCATGACCAAAAATTCATAATGACCCTCATGAGTTCTGAATGTTGTTTTAGAATGTCTTCAGTCTTCATTTTAATTTTATGATATCCTAAACAAAGATCCATCTTGGTGAAGTAAATTGATCCATGTAATTTTTGCTCCATGTTAGGTCCCTATAATTTTGATATATCATGTTGCAATTCTTCCTCTTCATGTGCTATAGTAGAGATTTCTCAGGGCATAATGGGTGTAGAATTATTTTGTTTAGGAGGAATTTTAGAACCAAATACTGATATCTATACTTCAATATTCCCTTTGAATCACTTCAAACTAATTTTTGAAACAAAAGTTATGCAAAATTAAAAAATACACACCTTTTTCTTTCTTTTTAGGAGCTCAATATTGAAATTGTTGTATCTTTGTAATTTCAGATCTCCAAGGTATGAAAGTTCTTCTTGTGATATCCCTCTAAGTCTTCTTTCCAACCCCACAATTCAAACCAATGTTGGATTCTTCAAGAAATATTTATTCCTAATCTCCCACAATAACCTGATTATAAACAAGTTTGATAGAGCGAACTTGTAGGATGTTTCACGTGTCATTGTTTCGACCTTCGTTCCTGAAAACAATATAAAAGAAACTATAGTTCGTTCTCTTTTAGACACTTATTATGAAATTCAAATCTGATTCTCATAGAGAAAATTATGACGAATTTCCCTAGGTCACATGTTTATGATTTAATGTTGGTGCCTGCAAAAACCCTATGTACCTCAGATCATATATCCAAAAATATAGCAAACCAAGCTCTGAAATTTTTACACGAAGTTCACCAAGATTTAATATCCACTTCATACACATTTTAGCTTCTAAATCCTTGTAGAACAAAAGTTATAGCGAAAGTTCCAAGATGGACTGTTTGAAGAAGCGAAACCCTAGAATCCAAAGCTCTGATACCAAATGTTATTCAACCAACTCACAGAAAAGATAGATCAATGACTTAAAACTATTATCTTCAAGGGGGAAAAATCATTTACATTACATAAATGAACAATTATTGGATGATAGAAATGAGAAGTCCTCCTTTTTATATATAGGAGTGTAAGGGTCACAATATAATTAAAGCTTTCATAACAATAATAATGTAAGGGCGAAACAATAACAATAGTGGGATTCTATGGGACACAAAAATAGAAATGTGGGTTTACATGGGCACAAAAATAACATTAAGGGCGCTACACTAAAAATAACAATAATGTGGCTACACTAGTATTATAGGGACATAATACCCAACAGGATAGGAGAATACAAGTTGTAGAGGACAATGACAAATTCAGGCGGGGATACAAGACATTGGGAATTTTTACCATTAAGGAAGCATATGACTTATGATTGAGCCATGGGGCAATTCCCTAAGAGCCTCCGTGGAGGAAAATTTGGGCCTCCAAATTGTGGTTGAAAGTATTACACTTCCTTTGGCTCATAGGTCGTTGGCATCTACTAACTTAGGATCATATCCAAAGGAAAGGTTTTATTGGGGCTTTCTAGTGCCCTTTGTGTCAACATCATGAAGAGAGTATGGTGCACTTGTTCATACTTGTGCATAGGTGCAAGGACTATGGAATAAGGTGTGAGGCATGTTTGGATATTCAGACCGCTCACCTAATAGTCTTTGGCAAACCATAAAGTAGTGGAGGGGGTCACTTTTCAAGAACCCAGTGGTTAATCATGCCTGTATTTTAATCCTGGGATTCCTTCTATGGAACCTATGGAAGGAACACAAAAATGTGGTTTTTAGAAATAAAAGATCCTCTTCTCAGGTAGTCTGGAAAATGACAATAGAAAACATTATGGAAATTATTCTTGGAGAGAAATGGTTAGTAGATGATTGAAAAGATGAAAGGAGGAAACCCCAATTCTAATCATACTAGATCTCTCCCAAGTGATGATGGGACATAATTTTCCATCTCTAGCTAGTACGTCTAACTCCTCCCCTTTAGGCTTTGTATTTCCTCCAAGGGGGTTTTTCAAATTGAACTTTGATGGATCCTATAAAGGTAATCTTGAGCCAACAGGGTTAGGGGGGTATTCTTAGGGATAACCCGGGATCCTGATGGGTATATTCATTGGCTACTATGGGTTTACTACTAATAAAGTGGTAGAATTCACTGCGCTAGAAAATGTATTTTATTGGCGACAACTGAAGATGACCAAAAGCCAAGTCATAGGGGACTTGTAATTGGTGATTCAAGCAGTTCAAAAATTGATTAATGGATCCTCTATCTCTAAATTGGTCAGTACCTGGCACCTAGAATTTCAAGCTTCAAGGATACACGACATGTTTCTCTCGTTACCCTACGTAATTACCTTTCACACAAGGTGATTAGGGAAATAGGTGGCTGATTGATTGGAAAACTAAGGGAACCATGAATCCAACCCAGATTTTGCTACCCAGTGGCCTCCCTTATGCACACATGCAATATTGTGCACTTGGAAATAATTCTTTAGAGGAACAAAATTTCCTCAATGTGGGTGGAAATAAATAGTTCAAAGGAACAAATGGGGGCATTAAACCCATCCCACATGTGACATTCAATATGACAAGGCATGTTGAGTACAATGTAGCTAACGATTGGCTATTGAATGTTCTAGAGGGTATTATGAGTATATGTGTTGTTTGTTTGGTTACTAGATTTTATTTTTGGTTTTAGGGGATGGGTGGTAATGTTGTGGAAGGAGGAATTCTTCATATGTGTAGGGTGGCTATAGGTCTCAGCCATCCCATACCCATTTTTTAGTGAAATTTTCACAACACTACATTTCTGACAAGTTTGGAATTGATTTTGTCTTGATGGTGGTTCAGGGAAAAGTAGTTTTGGATCCTGGTTCGTTGCATCCTATAGTGATATAGGACAAGTACTTGGAGATTAGGCCTGATGGAATCCTCTCTGAGTGGTCTGCTATTGAACCAATCTTTGTGTTTTGAGACATTCCCTTCATTCAAGTAAAGTTCCCAAGCCTAGTTGCTATAGTTGTTCAATATTTGTGTTTTGGGTGGTTTGAAATTGTGCTTGTTGAAGGTTACTTTGGGCTACTAGATTATGTTGATGTGGCCATCAGAGGTGGAGATAGCCTAGTGGTGGCGTATATTAGTTGTTCCTTGGGTAATTCATTTTTGGTGAACCAGAGGAGTGGTGGGTTCATTATCTTAAGGTTTTTTTGTTTGTTGGAGGGGCCTGAGCATGCCTTGAAGACTCACAAAACTAGGTGGTGGTCACATTTCAGGTTGTGGATGTCTAGTGTAGGTGGTTAGGGGTTTCACCTAGTCAGGTGTTTGGAAGGGGATTAGTCTTGCTTAGGTGGTTATTTCTCTTTAAAGTTTGGCATTCTTTGTGTGGGGATCTATGTAGGGGAAGATTTCAGGGTCGTACCCATTGGTGGGAAATTTAGGTGGGAAGCTTGGCAAGTGTTGAGGGTGTTAGCAAGATGGAGGATTATGCAACGATAACAAGAATGTGCTTGTAAGGACAAGGAATTGTAAACTATGTAGAATATCGGGATGAAGGTGAAGAGTTGGACCAAAAACCTATTAATTCACTAGGGGAGTAGACATACCTCCCCCATTTTATTCCCTGGAAGCACATATTCTCTAGGTCACCCTTTTAGTGGAGAAACTAGCTCGAGATTAGCACGACAACCACAATAAAGTTATAGCATTAATGAATGAACTTTAGCACAACTAGTGCCACATGATGGATAGGTTTGTCTCATTCCATCATGGTCAGAAGAGGATCTAGGATCGACAGGGCAGGCTTCAAGGTTGACTGTCACATATGGAACCTCATGTGTATGAAGCCTTTCATCCTCTTCCATCGCTTGGCATGAGACCAGATGCTCCAGGTACGGGAGATGTAGCTAATCACGAATTATTGTAGGTTGTATATTGGTTCTTAGGCTATTTTGGTTAATTTGGGCTATCTACATGAGAACTCTTAGTTTCCTTTTGTTGTTGACAATGTTTTTCTGCCACTATCTTTTGGCCAACAAGTCCGGTAGGAATGAGGCTAGAAGAATTTTGAGATCAAGCTCCTCATGATGTACCTTCAAGAAGACTTAATAGAAAAAAATATTAAAAAAAAGATTTAATTTTAATTTGAGATTTATAAAAATTATACATTAAGAAATTTGATTCTACTCTATACTAAATAAATCCAAGTTTAAAATGAATTTAGACTAATGATTAACAATTTAACATGGATCATCCTCCACTTAGTTATTTTTAATGGTATACTGACTTAACCCTTAATTTCTTGATTTAATGGGTGATATTTTTTAATCTTAATTTAAATTAATAAAAATTCAAACCAACTTCATAACATCATTTTTATTTAAACAAATGGTAATTTTGGAAAATTTGTTATTTAAATTAACAAAAATTGAAACAAAATTCATAAAATCATTTTTATTTAAATAAATGATATTATTGGAAAATATATTAATAAAATTAATACATGTTACTTGTAATACCCATGAGTGAAAAGTAAATATGGGATTTTCTTTTACAAAATAATTTAGCAGACTGCTTGGCATGGACAAAAAATAACCTGGATGTTTATTTGTTTTAATTTTATTAATTGAATTTTGTTATGGTTTACCAAATCACTGAAGGGAAAATATGCTAAGCGAGAGTTTTACTTCCAAACAATTATGAGGAAGTTACTCCTCTCCTTGTAGATAAATTATCTTTGTTAGGGAAAAGGAAGCCAAGAGGGTGAGAGGTAAGAAAGCTCAAGGAAACCTAAAGACTTGGAACCTGGTTGGAGGAGGTCTAGGAGAGGGTATGAAAATGATCCCTGATGGCTCCTTGCTATTTATTCACTAGGATCCTTGAATTTTTTCACTTTTGTCCTTAGGATGAACCACATTAGCTGGTTCGAAACGTTGACCAAATAATTCCAATGTAATTAATTCGGAAGACAAGCTTACTAAACTGATTCCTCACACGACACTGTGGAAGAAGGGCAGGATGCTGCCAAAGAAAGGGATTCTTGAGCTGGTTGAGACCAATGGAATCCCCTGTTAGACCTGTATGACCTGAGACGAACCTAGATAGACCTGGTGTGGTCTGAAAGTTCTAGGTGGACCGATTTTGGTCCTTGCTCAAGGCACTGTTGTGGAAGGAGACTCGCTTGGGGAGGAGTACTGGTAAAGGTCACCAAAACTGATTGGTGGGGTGGAGCAATATTTTCTCTTCAATAATTTGGTGGTGGCTTAAACTTAAAGACAAATAAGTATTCTGTACGGTTGATTTCCTGAACATAAAATGTTTTTTTTTTTTTTTTTTTTTTTTTTTTTTTCTTTTACAACTATGTAAATAATATTTGTATGATTGTGTTATGAATTTGCGTAGTGTAACGAGAGGATACAACTTCTTTGTAAAATATTTTATAGCATTGACAGAATAGTTGAAAGAAAACAAATAGTTACAAAAAATGATAGGTAACTTGGTTTATCATTGGTTATGCATTTCTTAAAAATTGGCATATTTGTTTTTATGTGAATGGGAAAGATTGACAAATAATAAATGTAGAAAACTTGGACAAATTAAGTTTGAACCCAAGTTAGAAAAAGGCCAAGCCGATTGCCTGACAGCCTAACCTAACATTCCTGGGGTCCATGAGAATTAGTAATTGGAGGGTTTCCGGTTGGCTCAACCAAACATTATAATTACCTAAAAACTATTCATATATATACATATATAATTTTCGTTAAAGTAACAAAGAAGAGCTACAAAAACAATCAGGGATAAGATATTTGATACTATAAAAGACTGAGAATATTAATATTTTCCCACAAATATAATTAAGGAAGTGCATATGGGCCTTGTAGCCAATCCATAGGAAAACTGTGTAAAATATAAAAGAAAATCTTCGCACAGCTGGGCGTCTGAAATTAAAGAGTATCATCTATAAGAAGAAATAAGGAGTTTTTCTCTTGAAACCCAAATGAAGTCTTAACAAGCATTCACACTGTTTTCAGTGGTTGACCATTCAGACACTGTGAATATCGTATATTAATGGATTTCAAGAAAATTTCCCAACAATCTGTGAAGGTGTTTAGTAGAATGTTAATGAAAGTTCTAGATAGAGTGATATTCAATGGGGGTTGAATACCCTCGAGTGTTAACAATACTTTGTATTACATACTATATCAAAATAAACGAAAATAATGAACAATGTGGGCCATATTATTGGCTATTGAAATCATTCATAAATTCAGCTGAAAAATAATTCTTGGAGTAAAATACTACAACCAAGAAACTATGGACACATGAATAAATGAAAGAGAAAAAAAATCTTCATTCCATTCTATGGATGAAATCGTATCAGAAAAAAAATAGGTGTTGAGCGCATAACAATTTTTCAGCTAGGAACTTAAAATAAAAAATCAGGCAGGTTAGAGTGCCAAACATACAATGCAAATGGGGTTAACTAAATTGATAAATATGGACAAAGTTTTGTTTAATGATTAAACAATGCAATACAACCATAACACCACCAAAGAGTTCGTAGCCATATATCTTTGTTTTGCAAAGACTGTAACTGCTACCATGGTATTATACAATATTTTGTCACACTCCCCCGTCTCATGTCATGAAGTGTCGAACTTTGTTTCGTTAATGCCACAAATGTCACAAAATGATGAAAGTTGTTAGTGTATTCACCATGAAACATGTTCAGAAACATCCCTAAAGAAAAGAAGAAAACTTACCTTGAAAGAATTCTGAAGAAACTTGTCAAAAACCTAGTTTTTCAAGACCAACGTGTTTTCCATAACTAGTGACCGTGTTGATCACTTGTTGCATCATAATATCCTAGCGCTGCCAGCATGAATTTTGTTGGCATTATGGCTAAAGTGTTGTCCTTGATGGAAACCCATACAGGTGATGGATCACTGTACAACAGATCAGTAGAAAGGATTGATGAACAGCCCTCAAATATTGAAGAAAATAAGGAGTACGCAGGCACACCGTACAAAAGGTGCGGATACGCAGGAATGTCTTATATAAAATGCGTACATACCCGCAGGTTACCCATTCATGGGGTGCGTACCCCCAGTGCACACACTCCAAGGCAGTAAAGCGCGCACATGTGGGGTTCCTTATGTTTTACCCTTGGTATTTAGC